>CAVMKG010000771.1:5000-10000 GCA_963682025.1 Cordilura impudica
AAATTAAAAATTAAAATTTAAAAAATTAAAAATTAAAAATTAAAAATTAAAATTAAAAATTAAAAATTAAAAATTAAAAATTAAAAATTAAAAATTAAAAATTAAAAATTAAAAATTAAAAATTAAAAATTAAAAATTAAAAATTAAAAATTAAAAATTAAAAATTAAAATTAAAAATTAAAAATTAAAAATTAAAAATTAAAAATTAAAAATTAAAAATTAAAAATTAAAAATTAAAAATTAAAAATTAAAAATTAAAAAATTAAAAATTAAAAATTAAAAATTAAAAATTAAAATTAAAAATTAAAAATTGAAAATTGAAAATTAAAAATTAAAAATTAAAAATTAAAAATAAAAATTAAAAATTAAAAATTAAAAATTAAAAATTAAAAATTAAAAATTAAAAATTAAAAATTAAAAATTAAAAATTAAAAATTAAAAATTAAAAATTAAAAATTAAAAATTAAAAATTAAAAATTAAAAATTAAAAATTAAAAATTAAAAATTAAAAATTAAAAATAAAAAATTAAAAATTAAAAAAAATCAAAATAAATTAAAAATTAAAAATAAAAAATTAAAATTAAAAATTAAAAATTTAAAATTTTAAATTAAAAATTAAAAATTGAAAATTAAAAATTAAAAATTAAAAATTAAAAACTAAAAATTAAAAATAAAAAATTAAAAATTAAAAATTAAAAATTAAAATTAAAAATTAAAAATTAAAAATTAAAATTTAAAAATTAAAAATTAAAAATTAAAAATTAAAAATTAAAAATTAAAAAATTAAAAATTAAAAATTAAAAATTAAAAATTAAAAATTAAAAATTAAAAATTAAAAATTAAAAATTAAAAATTAAAAATTAAAAATTAAAAATTAAAAATTAAAAATTAAAAATTAAAAATTAAAAATTAAAAATTAAAAATTAAAAATTAAAAATTAAAAATTAAAAATTAAAAATTAAAAATTAAAAATTAAAAATTAAAAATTTAACATTAAAATTTAAAAATTAATAATTACAAATTATAAATTAAAAATTAAAATTTAAAAATTAAAAATTAAAATTTAAAAATTAAAAATTAAAAATTAAAAATTAAAAATTAAAAATTAAAAATTAAAAATTAAAAATTAAAAATTAAAAATTAAAAATTAAAAATTAAAAATTAAAAATTAAAAATTAAAAATTAAAAATTAAAAATTAAAAATTAAAAATTAAAAATTAAAAATTAAAATTAAAAATTAAAAATTAAAAATTAAAAATTAAAAATTAAAAATTAAAAATTAAAAATTAAAAATTAAAAATTAAAAATTAAAAATTAAAAATTAAAAATTAAAATTAAAAATTAAAAATTGAAAATTGAAAATTAAAAATTAAAAATTAAAAATTAAAAATAAAAATTAAAAATTAAAAATTAAAAATTAAAAATTAAAAATTAAAAATTAAAAATTAAAAATTAAAAATTAAAAATTAAAAATTAAATATTAAAAATTAAAAATTAAAAATTAAAAATTAAAAATTAAAAATTAAAAATTAAAAATTAAAAATTAAAAATTAAAAATTAAAAATTAAAAATTAAAAATTAAAAATTAAAAATAAAAAATTAAAAATTAAAAATCAAAAATCAAAAATTAAAAATTAAAAATAAAAAATTAAAATTAAAAATTAAAAATTTAAAATTTTAAATTAAAAATTAAAAATTGAAAATTAAAAATTAAAATTTAAAAATTAATAATTACAAATTATAAATTAAAAATTAAAATTTAAAAATTAAAAATTAAAATTTAAAAAATTAAAAATTAAAAATTAAAAATTAAAATTAAAAATTAAAAATTAAAAATTAAAAATTAAAAATTAAAAATTAAAAATAAAAATTAAAAATTAAAAATTAAAAATTAAAAATTAAAAATTAAAAATTAAAAATTAAAAATTAAAAATTAAAAATTAAAAATTAAAAATTAAAAATTAAAAATTAAAAATTAAAAATTAAAAATTAAAAATTAAAAATTAAAAATTAAAAATTAAAAATTAAAAATTAAAAATTAAAAATTAAAAATTAAAAATTAAAAATTAAAATTAAAAATTAAAAATTGAAAATTGAAAATTAAAAATTAAAAATTAAAAATTAAAAATAAAAATTAAAAATTAAAAATTAAAAATTAAATATTAAAAATTAAAAATTAAAAATTAAAAATTAAAAATTAAAAATTAAAAAATTAAAAATTAAAAATTAAAAATTAAAAATTAAAAATTAAAAATTAAAAATAAAAAATTAAAAATTAAAAATCAAAAATCAAAAATTAAAAATTAAAAATAAAAAATTAAAATTAAAAATTAAAAATTTAAAATTTTAAATTAAAAATTAAAAATTGAAAATTAAAAATTAAAAATTAAAAATTAAAAACTAAAAATTAAAAATAAAAAATTAAAAATTAAAAATTAAAATTAAAATTAAAAATTAAAAATTAAAAATTAAAATTTAAAAATTAAAAATTAAAAATTAAAAATTAAAAATTAAAAATTAAAAATTAAAAATTAAAAATTAAAAATTAAAAATTAAAAATTAAAAATTAAAAATTAAAAATTAAAAATTAAAAATTAAAAATTAAAAATTAAAAATTAAAAATTAAAAATTAAAAATTTAACATTAAAATTTAAAAATTAATAATTACAAATTATAAATTAAAAATTAAAATTTAAAAATTAAAAATTAAAATTTAAAAAATTAAAAATTAAAAATTAAAAATTAAAATTAAAAATTAAAAATTAAAAAATTAAAAATTAAAAATTAAAAATTAAAAATTAAAAATTAAAAATTAAAAATTAAAAATTAAAAATTAAAAATTAAAAATTAAAAATTAAAAATTAAAAATTAAAAATTAAAAATTAAAAATTAAAAATTAAAAATTAAAAATTAAAAATTAAAAATTAAAAATTAAAAATTAAAAATTAAAAATTAAAAATTAAAAATTAAAAATTAAAAATTAAAAATTAAAAATTAAAAATTAAAAATTAAAAATTAAAATTAAAAATTAAAAATTGAAAATTGAAAATTAAAAATTAAAAATTAAAAATTAAAAATTAAAAATTAAAAATTAAAAATTAAAAATTAAAAATTAAAAATTAAAAATTAAAAATTAAAAATTAAAAATTAAAAATTAAATATTAAAAATTAAAATTAAAAATTAAAAATTAAAAATTAAAAATTAAAAATTAAAAATTAAAAATTAAAAATTAAAAATTAAAAATAAAAAATTAAAAATTAAAAATCAAAAATCAAAAATTAAAAATTAAAAATAAAAAATTAAAATTAAAAATTAAAAATTTAAAATTTTAAATTAAAAATTAAAAATTGAAAATTAAAAATTAAAAATTAAAAATTAAAAACTAAAAATTAAAAATAAAAAATTAAAAATTAAAAATTAAAATTAAAAATTAAAAATTAAAAATTAAAATTTAAAAATTAAAAATTAAAAATTAAAAATTAAAAATTAAAAATTAAAAATTAAAAATTAAAAATTAAAAATTAAAAATTAAAAATTAAAAATTAAAAATTAAAAATTAAAAATTAAAAATTAAAAATTAAAAATTAAAAATTAAAAATTAAAAATTAAAAATTAAAAATTAAAAATTAAAAATTAAAAATTAAAAATTAAAAATTAAAAATTAAAAATTAAAAATTAAAAATTAAAAATTAAAAATTAAAAATTAAAAATTAAAATTAAAAATTAAAAATTAAAAATTAAAAATTAAAAATTAAAAATTAAAAATTAAAAATTAAAAATTAAAAATTAAAAATTAAAAATTAAAAATTAAAAATTAAAAATTAAAAATTAAAAATTCAAAATTAAAAATTAAAAATTAAAAATTAAAAATTAAAAATTAAAAATTAAAAATTAAAAATTAATAATTAAAAATTAAAATTTAAAAATTAATAATTACAAATTATAAATTAAAAATTAAAAATTAAAAATTAAAAATTAAAAATTAAAATTTAAAAAATTAAAAATTAAAAATTAAAAATTAAAAAATAAAATTAAAAATTAAAAATTAAAAATTAAAAATTAAAAATTAAAAATTAAAAATTAAAATTAAAATTAAAAAATAAAAATTGAAAATTAAAAATTAAAAAATAAAAATTAAAAATAAAAATTAAAAATTAAAAATTAAAAATTAAAAATTAAAAATTAAAAATTAAAAATTAAAAATTAAAAATTAAAAATTAAAAATTAAAAATTAAAAATTAAAAATTAAAAATAAAAATTAAAAATAAAAAATAAAAAATTAAAAATTAAAAATTAAAAATTAAAAATCAAAAATCAAAATTAAAAATTAAAAATAAAAAATTAAAATTAAAAATTAAAAATTTAAAATTAAAAATTAAAAATTAAAAATTAAAAATTAAAAATTAAAAATTAAAAATTAAAAACTAAAAATTAAAAATTAAAAATTAAAAATTAAAAATTAAAAATTAAAAATTAAAAATTAAAAATTAAAAACTAAAAATTAAAAATTAAAAATTAAAAATTAAAAATTAAAAATTAAAATTTAAAAATTTAAAACTAAAAATTAAAAATTAAAAATAAAAATTAAAAATAAAAAATTAAAAATTAAAAATTAAAAATCAAAAATCAAAAATTAAAAATAAAAAATTAAAATTAAAAATTAAAAATTTAAAATTTAAAATTAAAAATTAAAAATTAAAAATTGAAAATTAAAAATTAAAAATTAAAAATTAAAAACTAAAAATTAAAAATAAAAAATTAAAAATTAAAAATTAAAAATTAAAAATTAAAAATTAAAAAATTAAAAATTAAAAATTAAAAATTACAAATTAAAAATTAAAAATTAAAAATTAAAAATTAAAATTAAAAATTAAAAATTAAAAATTAAAATTTAAAAATTAAAAATTAAAAATTAAAAATTAAAAATTCAAAATTAAAAATTAAAAATTAAAAATTAAAAATTAAAAATTAAAAATTAAAAATTAAAAATTAAAAATTA
>CAVMKG010000772.1:0-25980 GCA_963682025.1 Cordilura impudica
ATAATAATAATAATAATAATAATAATAATAATAATAATAATAATAATAATAATAATAATAATAATAATAATAATAATAATAATAATAATAATAATAATAATAATAATAATAATAATAATAATAATAATAATAATAATAATAATAATAATAATAATAATAATAATAATAATAATAATAATATAATAATAATAATAATAATAATAATAATAATAATAATAATAATAATAATAATAATAATAATAATAATAATAATAATAATAATAATAATAATAATAATAATAATAATAATAATAATAATAATATAATAATAATAATAATAATAATAATAATAATAATAATAATAATAATAATAATAATAATAATAATAATAATAATAATAATAATAATAATAATAATAATAATAATAATAATAATAATATAATAATAATAATAATAATAATAATAATAATAATAATAATAATAATAATAATAATAATAATAATAATAATAATAATAATAATAATAATAATAATAATAATAATAATAATAATAATAATAATAATAATAATAATAATAATAATAATAATAATAATAATAATAATAATAATAATAATAATAATAATAATAATAATAATAATAATAATAATATAATAATAATAATAATAATAATAATAATAATAATAATAATAATAATAATAATAATAATAATAATAATAATAATAATAATAATAATAATAATAATAATAATAATAATAATAATAATAATAATAATAAATAATAATAATAATAATAATAATAATATAATAATAATAATAATAATAATAATAATAATAATAATAATAATAATAATAATAATAATAATAATAATAATAATAAAATAATAATAATAATAATAATAATAATAATAATAATAATAATAATAATAATAATAATAATAATAATAATAATAATAATAATAATAATAATAATAATAATAATAATAATAATAATAATAATAATAATAATAATAATAATAATAATAATAATAATAATAATAATAATAATAATAATAATAATAATAATAATAATAATAATAATAATAATAATAATAATAATAATAATAATAATAATAATAATAATAATAATAATAATAATAATAATAATAATAATAATAATAATAATAATAATAATAATAATAATAATAATAATAATAATAATAATAATAATAATAATAATAATAATAATAATAATAATAATAATAATAATAATAATAATAATAATAATAATAATAATAATAATAATAATAATAATAATAATAATAATAATAATAATAATAATAATAATAATAATAATAATAATAATAATAATAATAATAATAATAATAATAATAATAATAATAATAATAATAATAATAATAATAATAATAATAATAATAATAATAATAATAATAATAATATAATAATAATAATAATAATAATAATAATAATAATAATAATAATAATAATAATAATAATAATAATAATAATAATAATAATAATAATATAATAATAATAATAATAATAATAATAATAATAATAATAATAATAATAATAATAATAATAATAATAATAATAATAATAATAATAATAATAATAATAATAATAATAATAATAATAATAATAATAATAATAATAATAATAATAATAATAATAATAATAATAATAATAATAATAATAATAATAATAATAATAATAATAATAATAATAATAATAATAATAATAATAATAATAATAATAATAATAATAATAATAATAATAATAATAATAATTTTAATAATAATAATAATAATAATAATAATAATAATAATAATAATAATAATAATAATAATAATAATAATAATAATAATAATAATAATAATAATAATAATAATAAATAATAATAATAATAATAATAATAATAATAATAATAATAATAATAATAATAATAATAATAATAATAATAATAATAATAATAATAATAATAATAATAATAATAATAATAATAATAATAATAATAATAATAATAATAATAATAATAATAATAATAATATAATAATAATAATAATAATAATAATAATAATAATAATAATAATAATAATAATAATAATAATAATAATAATAATAATAATAATATAATAATAATAATAATAATAATAATAATAATAATAATAATAATAATAATAATAATAAATAATAATAATAATAATAATAATAATAATAATAATAATAATAATAATAATAATAATAATAATAATAATAATAATAATAATAATAATAATAATAATAATAATAATAATAATAATAATAATAATAATAATAATAATAATAATAATAATAATAATAATAATAATAATAATAATAATAATAATAATAATAATAATAATAATAATAATAATAATAATAATAATATAATATAATAATAATAATAATAATAATAATAATAATAATAATAATAATAATAATAATAATAAATAATAATAATAATAATAATAATAATAATAATAATAATAATAATAATAATAATAATAATAATAATAATAATAATAATAATAATAATAATAATAATAATAATAATAATAATAATAATAATAATAATAATAATAATAATAATAATAATAATAATAATAATAATAATAATAATAATAATAATAATAATAATAATAATAATAATAATAATAATAATAATAATAATAATAATAATAATAATAATAATAATAATAATAATAATAATAATAATAATAATAATAATAATAATAATAATAATAATAATAATAATAATAATAATAATAATAATAATAAATAATAATAATAATAATAATAATAATAATAATAATAATAATAATAATAATAATAATAATAATAATAATAATAATAATAATAATAATAATAATAATAATAATAATAATAATAATAATAATAATAATAATAATAATAATAATATAATAATAATAATAATAATAATAATAATAATAATAATAATAATAATAATAATAATAATAATAATAATAATAATAATAATAATAATAATAATAATAATAATAATAATAATAATAATAATAATAATAATAATAATAATAATAATAATAATAATAATAATAATAATAATAATAATAATAATAATAATAATAATAATAATAATAATAATAATAATAATAATAATAATAATAATAATAATAATAATAATAATAATAATATAATAATAATAATAATAATAATAATAATAATAATAATAATAATAATAATAATAATAATAATAATAATAATAATAATAATAATAATAATAATAATAATAATAATAATAATAATAATAATAATAATAATAATAATAATAATAATAATAATAATAATAATAATAATAATAATAATAATAATAATAATAATAATAATAATAATAATAATAATAATAATAATAATAATAATAATAATAATAATAATAATAATAATAATAATAATAATAATAATAATAATAATAATAATAATAATAATAATAATAATAATAATAATAATAATAATAATAATAATAATAATAATAATAATAATAATAATAATAATAATAATAATAATAATAATAATAATAATAATAATAATAATAATAATAATAATAATAATAATAATAATAATAATAATAATAATAATAATAATAATAATAATAATAATAATAATAATAATAATAATAATAATAATAATAATAATAATAATAATAATAATAATAATAATAATAATAATAATAATAATAATAATAATAATAATAATAATAATAATAATAATAATAATAATAATAATAATAATAATAATAATATAATAATAATAATAATAATAATAATAATAATAATAATAATAATAATAATAATAATAATAATAATAATAATAATAATAATAATAATAATAATAATAATAATAATAATAATAATAATAATAATAATAATAATAATAATAATAATAATAATAATAATAATAATAATAATAATAATAATAATAATAATAATAATAATAATAATAATAATAATAATAATAATAATAATAATAATAATAATAATAATAATAATAATAATAATAATAATAATAATAATAATAATAATAATAATAATAATAATAATAATAATAATAATAATAATAATAATAATAATAATAATAATAATAATAATAATAATAATAATAATAATAATAATAATAATAATAATAATAATAATAATAATAATAATAATAATAATAATAATAATAATAATAATAATAATAATAATAATAATAATAATAATAATAATAATAATAATAATAATAATAATAATAATAATAATAATAATAATAATAATAATAATAATAATAATAATAATAATAATAATAATAATAATAATAATAATAATAATAATAATAATAATAATAATAATAATAATAATAATAATAATAATAATAATAATAATAATAATAATAATAATAATAATAATAATAATAATAATAATAATAATAATAATAATAATAATAATAATAATAATAATAATAATAATAATAATAATAATAATAATAATAATAATAATAATAATAATAATAATAATAATAATAATAATAATAATAATAATAATAATAATAATAATAATAATAATAATAATAATAATAATAATAATAATAATAATAATAATAATAATAATAATAATAATAATAATAATAATAATAATAATAATAATAATAATAATAATAATAATAATAATAATAATAATAATAATAATAATAATAATAATAATAATAATAATAATAATAATAATAATAATAATAATAATAATAATAATAATAATAATAATAATAATAATAATAATAATAATAATAATAATAATAATAATAATAATAATAATAATAATAATAATAATAATAATAATAATAATAATAATAATAATAATAATAATAATAATAATAATAATAATAATAATAATAATAATAATAATAATAATAATAATAATAATAATAATAATAATAATAATAATAATAATAATAATAATAATAATAATAATAATAATAATAATAATAATAATAATAATAATAATAATAATAATAATAATAATAATAATAATAATAATAATAATAATAATAATAATAATAATAATAATAATAATAATAATAATAATAATAATAATAATAATAATAATAATAATAATAATAATAATAATAATAATAATAATAATAATAATAATAATAATAATAATAATAATAATAATAATAATAATAATAATAATAATAATAATAATAATAATAATAATAATAATAATAATAATAATAATAATAATAATAATAATAATAATAATAATAATAATAATAATAATAATAATAATAATAATAATAATAATAATAATAATAATAATAATAATAATAATAATAATAATAATAATAATAATAATAATAATAATAATAATAATAATAATAATAATAATAATAATAATAATAATAATAATAATAATAATAATAATAATAATAATAATAATAATAATAATAATAATAATAATAATAATAATAATAATAATAATAATAATAATAATAATAATAATAATAATAATAATAATAATAATAATAATAATAATAATAATAATAATAATAATAATAATAATAATAATAATAATAATAATAATAATAATAATAATAATAATAATAATAATAATAATAATAATAATAATAATAATAATAATAATAATAATAATAATAATAATAATAATAATAATAATAATAATAATAATAATAATAATAATAATAATAATAATAATAATAATAATAATAATAATAATAATAATAATAATAATAATAATAATAATAATAATAATAATAATAATAATAATAATAATAATAATAATAATAATAATAATAATAATAATAATAATAATAATAATAATAATAATAATAATAATAATAATAATAATAATAATAATAATAATAATAATAATAATAATAATAATAATAATAATAATAATAATAATAATAATAATAATAATAATAATAATAATAATAATAATAATAATAATAATAATAATAATAATAATAATAATAATAATAATAATAATAATAATAATAATAATAATAATAATAATAATAATAATAATAATAATAATAATAATAATAATAATAATAATAATAATAATAATAATAATAATAATAATAATAATAATAATAATAATAATAATAATAATAATAATAATAATAATAATAATAATAATAATAATAATAATAATAATAATAATAATAATAATAATAATAATAATAATAATAATAATAATAATAATAATAATAATAATAATAATAATAATAATAATAATAATAATAATAATAATAATAATAATAATAATAATAATAATAATAATAATAATAATAATAATAATAATAATAATAATAATAATAATAATAATAATAATAATAATAATAATAATAATAATAATAATAATAATAATAATAATAATAATAATAATAATAATAATAATAATAATAATAATAATAATAATAATAATAATAATAATAATAATAATAATAATAATAATAATAATAATAATAATAATAATAATAATAATAATAATAATAATAATAATAATAATAATAATAATAATAATAATAATAATAATAATAATAATAATAATAATAATAATAATAATAATAATAATAATAATAATAATAATAATAATAATAATAATAATAATAATAATAATAATAATAATAATAATAATAATAATAATAATAATAATAATAATAATAATAATAATAATAATAATAATAATAATAATAATAATAATAATAATAATAATAATAATAATAATAATAATAATAATAATAATAATAATAATAATAATAATAATAATAATAATAATAATAATAATAATAATAATAATAATAATAATAATAATAATAATAATAATAATAATAATAATAATAATAATAATAATAATAATAATAATAATAATAATAATAATAATAATAATAATAATAATAATAATAATAATAATAATAATAATAATAATAATAATAATAATAATAATAATAATAATAATAATAATAATAATAATAATAATAATAATAATAATAATAATAATAATAATAATAATAATAATAATAATAATAATAATAATAATAATAATAATAATAATAATAATAATAATAATAATAATAATAATAATAATAATAATAATAATAATAATAATAATAATAATAATAATAATAATAATAATAATAATAATAATAATAATAATAATAATAATAATAATAATAATAATAATAATAATAATAATAATAATAATAATAATAATAATAATAATAATAATAATAATAATAATAATAATAATAATAATAATAATAATAATAATAATAATAATAATAATAATAATAATAATAATAATAATAATAATAATAATAATAATAATAATAATAATAATAATAATAATAATAATAATAATAATAATAATAATAATAATAATAATAATAATAATAATAATAATAATAATAATAATAATAATAATAATAATAATAATAATAATAATAATAATAATAATAATAATAATAATAATAATAATAATAATAATAATAATAATAATAATAATAATAATAATAATAATAATAATAATAATAATAATAATAATAATAATAATAATAATAATAATAATAATAATAATAATAATAATAATAATAATAATAATAATAATAATAATAATAATAATAATAATAATAATAATAATAATAATAATAATAATAATAATAATAATAATAATAATAATAATAATAATAATAATAATAATAATAATAATAATAATAATAATAATAATAATAATAATAATAATAATAATAATAATAATAATAATAATAATAATAATAATAATAATAATAATAATAATAATAATAATAATAATAATAATAATAATAATAATAATAATAATAATAATAATAATAATAATAATAATAATAATAATAATAATAATAATAATAATAATAATAATAATAATAATAATAATAATAATAATAATAATAATAATAATAATAATAATAATAATAATAATAATAATAATAATAATAATAATAATAATAATAATAATAATAATAATAATAATAATAATAATAATAATAATAATAATAATAATAATAATAATAATAATAATAATAATAATAATAATAATAATAATAATAATAATAATAATAATAATAATAATAATAATAATAATAATAATAATAATAATAATAATAATAATAATAATAATAATAATAATAATAATAATAATAATAATAATAATAATAATAATAATAATAATAATAATAATAATAATAATAATAATAATAATAATAATAATAATAATAATAATAATAATAATAATAATAATAATAATAATAATAATAATAATAATAATAATAATAATAATAATAATAATAATAATAATAATAATAATAATAATAATAATAATAATAATAATAATAATAATGTAACAACGCAAATGCCTCCTGCATTTACATTTTTCATAACACCACATCATCCTAAACATCAATAGTCAAACCATACACATCCAACTACACATCATCTTTAACATCAATAGCCTACACAATCAACCAAACCATCATTAAATATGTACAACCAACCACATATTCATAACAGCAGCCTACTACGTACAGCAATAGTCAAACCATACACATCCAACTACACATCATCTTTAACAATCAACCAAACCATCATTAATAGACTTATGATGTATTAATAGCATTAAAATGTATTATGAATTACACATTATATTTAAACCCTGTTGATTTGAATTCTCACTTGGTTAAAATAGTAAATTGGATAAGAAGGCGAAGTTGAGCTGACTGAAGTGAGAAATCGTTTCGATACGAAACATTGTGGGGACACATTGCTGAAAAGCGAACTATCTTTTTTTAGACGATCGGTACCGGTTGTCAATAAATATTAATCCAGCGGCTTAACGGCTGTCTGCTCCCGATTACTCCAGCGGCTTCACGGCTGTCTGCTCCCGATTACTCCAGCGGCTTAACGGCTGTCTGCTCCCGATTACTCCAGCGGCTTAACGGCTGTCTGCTCCCGATTACTCCAGCGGCTTAACGGCTGTCTGCTCCCGATTACTCCAGCGGCTTCACGGCTGTCTGCTCCCGATTACTCCAGCGGCTTAACGGCTGTCTGCTCCCGATTACTCCAGCGGCTTAACGGCTGTCTGCTCCCGATTACTCCAGCGGCTTAACGGCTGTCTGCTCCCGATTACTCCAGCGGCTTCACGGCTGTCTGCTCCCGATTACTCCAGCGGCTTAACGGCTGTCTGCTCCCGATTACTCCAGCGGCTTCACGGCTGTCTGCTCCCGATTACTCCAGCGGCTTCACGGCTGTCTGCTCCCGATTACTCCAGCGGCTTAACGGCTGTCTGCTCCCGATTACTCCAGCGGCTTCACGGCTGTCTGCTCCCGATTACTCCAGCGGCTTAACGGCTGTCTGCTCCCGATTACTCCAGCGGCTTCACGGCTGTCTGCTCCCGATTACTCCAGCGGCTTAACGGCTGTCTGCTCCCGATTACTCCAGCGGCTTAACGGCTGTCTGCTCCCGATTACTCCAGCGGCTTCACGGCTGTCTGCTCCCGATTACTCCAGCGGCTTAACGGCTGTCTGCTCCCGATTACTCCAGCGGCTTAACGGCTGTCTGCTCCCGATTACTCCAGCGGCTTAACGGCTGTCTGCTCCCGAATAACACCGACACGACCGTCATCGCTCACCGAGCCATCAGTATTGCCGAAGTGGTCGCTATCATCTGCCGAGTGGCCAATACTGCCGACACGACCGTCATCGCTCACCGAGCCATCAGTACTGCCGAAGTGTCACTATCATCTGCCGAGTGGCCAATACTGCCGACCCGACCGTCATCGCTCACCGAGCCATCAGTGTTGCCGAAGTGTCACTATTATCTGCCGAGTGGCCAATACTGCCGACCCGACCGTCATCGCTCACCGAGCCATCAGTGTTGCCGAAGTGTCACTATTATCTGCCGAGTGGCCAATACTGCCGACCCGACCGTCATCGCTCACCGAGCCATCAGTGTTGCCGAAGTGTCACTATCATCTGTCGAGTGGCTAGTACTGCCGACACGACCGTCATCGCTCACCGAGCCATCAATATTGCCGAAGTGGTCGCTATTATCTGCCGAGTGGCCAATATTACGACACGACCGTCATCGCTCACCGAGCCATCAGTATTGCCGAAGTGGTCGCTATTATCTGCCGAGTGGCCAATATTACGACCGATATCATTCACCGAGTCATCGGTATTTCCGAAGTATCATCTGCCGAGTGGCCAATACTGCCGACACGACCGTCATCGCTCACCGAGCCATCAGTATTGCCGAAGTGTCACTATCATCTGTCGAGTGGCTAGTATTGCCGACACGACCGTCATCGTTCACCGAGCCATCAGTATTGCCGAAGTGTCACTATCATCTGTCGAGTGGCTAGTATTGCCGACACGACCGTCATCGTTCACCGAGCCATCAGTATTGCCGAGGTGTCGCTATAATCTGCCGAGTGGCCAATATTACGACACGCCCGTCATCGCTCACCGAGCCATCAGTATTGCCGAAGTGGTCGCTATTATCTGCTGAGTGGCCAATATTACGACACGACCGTCATCGCTCACCGAGCCACCAGTATTGCCGAAGTGGTCACTATCATCTGCCGAGTGGCCAATATTACGACCGACATCATTCACCAAGCCATCTGTATTGCCGAAGTGGTCGCTATCATCTACCGAGTGGCCAATATTACCGATACGACCGACATCATTCACCAAACCATTTGTATTACCGAAGTGGTCGCTATCATCTGCCGAGTGGCCAGTATTACCGATACAACCGACCACTAATACCCACCGAGCAACCACTATTGCCATCATCATCTACTCTGCCAGCAACGATTACATATATCATCAACGAGTGCTGTCATTTGTATTGTATATATATATACATATTTATATATTGTAAATAAAGTTATTTTGTAACCCGAAGAGGGACACGAATTAACTCATTTCTTTGCATAAGGTTTGAGGGTCCTTAAGCTGACCCTGGGAACGACTGATTTACCCCAGCCGTTGATTAAAACCCCGTTACAAATGCATTTGTAAATCAGTCGTTCCCAGGGTCAGCTTAAGGACCCTCAAACCTTATGCAAAGAAATGAGTTAATTCGTGTCCCTCTTCGGGTTACAAAATAACTTTATTTACAATATATATAAATATGTATATATATACAATACAAATGACAGCAATCGTTGATGATATATGTAATCGTTGCTGGCAGAGTAGATGATGACGGCAGTAGTGGTTGCTCGGTGAGTATTAGTGGCCGGTTGTATCGGTAATACTGGCCACTCGGTAGATGATAGCGACCACTTCGGCAATACAGATGGCTTGGTGAATGATGTCGGTCGTAATATTGGCCACTCGGCAGATGATAGCGACCACGTCGGCAATACTGATGGCTCGGTGAGCGATGACGGTCGTGTCGTAATACTGGCCACTCGGCAGATGACAGGGACACTTCGGCAATACTGATGGCTCGGTGAGCGATGACGGTCGTGTCGCAATATTGACCACTCGGCAGATGATAGCGACACTTCGGCAATACTGATGGCTCGGTGAGCGATGACGGTCGTGTCGCAATATTGACCACTCGGCAGATGATAGCGACACTTCGGCAATACTGATGGCTCGGTGAGCGATGACGGTCGTGTCGGCAGTATTGGCCACTCGGTAGCTGATAGTGACCACTTCGGAAATACCGATGGCTCGGTGAATGATGTCGGTCGTAATATTGGCCACTCGGCAGATGATAGCGACCACGTCGGCAATACTGATGGCTCGGTGAGCGATGACGGTCGTGTCGGCAGTACTAGCCACTCGACAGATGATAGTGACACTTCGGCAATACTGATGGCTCGGTGAGCGATGACGGTCGGGTCGGCAGTATTGGCCACTCGGCAGATGATAGTGACACTTCGGCAGTACTGATGGCTCGGTGAGCGATGACGGTCGTGTCGGCAGTATTGGCCACTCGGCAGATGATAGCGACCACTTCGGCAAGACTGATGGCTCGGTCGTGTCGGTGTTATTCGGGAGCAGACAGCCGTTAAGCCGCTGGAGTAATCGGGAGCAGACAGCCGTTAAGCCGCTGGAGTAATCGGGAGCAGACAGCCGTTAAGCCGCTGGAGTAATCGGGAGCAGACAGCCGTTAAGCCGCTGGAGTAATCGGGAGCAGACAGCCGTTAAGCCGCTGGAGTAATCGGGAGCAGACAGCCGTGAAGCCGCTGGAGTAATCGGGAGCAGACAGCCGTTAAGCCGCTGGAGTAATCGGGAGCAGACAGCCGTGAAGCCGCTGGAGTAATCGGGAGCAGACAGCCGTTAAGCCGCTGGAGTAATCGGGAGCAGACAGCCGTTAAGCCGCTGGAGTAATCGGGAGCAGACAGCCGTGAAGCCGCTGGAGTAATCGGGAGCAGACAGCCGTTAAGCCGCTGGAGTAATCGGGAGCAGACAGCCGTGAAGCCGCTGGAGTAATCGGGAGCAGACAGCCGTTAAGCCGCTGGAGTAATCGGGAGCAGACAGCCGTGAAGCCGCTGGAGTAATCGGGAGCAGACAGCCGTTAAGCCGCTGGAGTAATCGGGAGCAGACAGCCGTTAAGCCGCTGGAGTAATCGGGAGTAGACAGCCGTTAAGCCGCTGGAGTAATCGGGAGCAGACAGCCGTGAAGCCGCTGGAGTAATCGGGAGCAGACAGCCGTTAAGCCGCTGGAGTAATCGGGAGCAGACAGCCGTTAAGCCGCTGGAGTAATCGGGAGCAGACAGCCGTTAAGCCGCTGGAGTAATCGGGAGCAGACAGCCGTTAAGCCGCTGGAGTAATCGGGAGCAGACAGCAGTGCAGCCGCTGGAGTAATCGGGAGCAGACAGCCGTTAAGCCGCTGGAGTAATCGGGAGCAGACAGCCGTGAAGCCGCTGGAGTAATCGGGAGCAGACAGCCGTTAAGCCGCTGGAGTAATCGGGAGCAGACAGCCGTTAAGCCGCTGGAGTAATCGGGAGCAGACAGCCGTTAAGCCGCTGGAGTAATCGGGAGCAGACAGCCGTGAAGCCGCTGGAGTAATCGGGAGCAGACAGCCGTTAAGCCGCTGGAGTAATATTTATTGACAACCGGTACCGATCGTCTAAAAAAAGATAGTTCGCTTTTCAGCAATGTGTCCCCACAATGTTTCGTATCGAAACGATTTCTCACTTCAGTCAGCTCAACTTCGCCTTCTTATCCAATTTACTATTTTAACCAAGTGAGAATTCAAATCAACAGGGTTTAAATATAATGTGTAATTCATAATACATTTTAATGCTATTAATACATCATAAGTCTATTAATGATGGTTTGGTTGATTGTTAAAGATGATGTGTAGTTGGATGTGTATGGTTTGACTATTGCTGTACGTAGTAGGCTGCTGTTATGAATATGTGGTTGGTTGTACATATTTAATGATGGTTTGGTTGATTGTGTAGGCTATTGATGTTAAAGATGATGTGTAGTTGGATGTGTATGGTTTGACTATTGATGTTTAGGATGATGTGGTGTTATGAAAAATGTAAATGCAGGAGGCATTTGCGTTGTTACAATAATAATAATAATAATAATAATAATAATAATAATAATAATAATAATAATAATAATAATAATAATAATAATAATAATAATAATAATAATAATAATAATAATAATAATAATAATAATAATAATAATAATAATAATAATAATAATAATAATAATAATAATAATAATAATAATAATAATAATAATAATAATAATAATAATAATAATAATAATAATAATAATAATAATAATAATAATAATAATAATAATAATAATAATAATAATAATAATAATAATAATAATAATAATAATAATAATAATAATAATAATAATAATAATAATAATAATAATAATAATAATAATAATAATAATAATAATAATAATAATAATAATAATAATAATAATAATAATAATAATAATAATAATAATAATAATAATAATAATAATAATAATAATAATAATAATAATAATAATAATAATAATAATAATAATAATAATAATAATAATAATAATAATAATAATAATAATAATAATAATAATAATAATAATAATAATAATAATAATAATAATAATAATAATAATAATAATAATAATAATAATAATAATAATAATAATAATAATAATAATAATAATAATAATAATAATAATAATAATAATAATAATAATAATAATAATAATAATAATAATAATAATAATAATAATAATAATAATAATAATAATAATAATAATAATAATAATAATAATAATAATAATAATAATAATAATAATAATAATAATAATAATAATAATAATAATAATAATAATAATAATAATAATAATAATAATAATAATAATAATAATAATAATAATAATAATAATAATAATAATAATAATAATAATAATAATAATAATAATAATAATAATAATAATAATAATAATAATAATAATAATAATAATAATAATAATAATAATAATAATAATAATAATAATAATAATAATAATAATAATAATAATAATAATAATAATAATAATAATAATAATAATAATAATAATAATAATAATAATAATAATAATAATAATAATAATAATAATAATAATAATAATAATAATAATAATAATAATAATAATAATAATAATAATAATAATAATAATAATAATAATAATAATAATAATAATAATAATAATAATAATAATAATAATAATAATAATAATAATAATAATAATAATAATAATAATAATAATAATAATAATAATAATAATAATAATAATAATAATAATAATAATAATAATAATAATAATAATAATAATAATAATAATAATAATAATAATAATAATAATAATAATAATAATAATAATAATAATAATAATAATAATAATAATAATAATAATAATAATAATAATAATAATAATAATAATAATAATAATAATAATAATAATAATAATAATAATAATAATAATAATAATAATAATAATAATAATAATAATAATAATAATAATAATAATAATAATAATAATAATAATAATAATAATAATAATAATAATAATAATAATAATAATAATAATAATAATAATAATAATAATAATAATAATAATAATAATAATAATAATAATAATAATAATAATAATAATAATAATAATAATAATAATAATAATAATAATAATAATAATAATAATAATAATAATAATAATAATAATAATAATAATAATAATAATAATAATAATAATAATAATAATAATAATAATAATAATAATAATAATAATAATAATAATAATAATAATAATAATAATAATAATAATAATAATAATAATAATAATAATAATAATAATAATAATAATAATAATAATAATAATAATAATAATAATAATAATAATAATAATAATAATAATAATAATAATAATAATAATAATAATAATAATAATAATAATAATAATAATAATAATAATAATAATAATAATAATAATAATAATAATAATAATAATAATAATAATAATAATAATAATAATAATAATAATAATAATAATAATAATAATAATAATAATAATAATAATAATAATAATAATAATAATAATAATAATAATAATAATAATAATAATAATAATAATAATAATAATAATAATAATAATAATAATAATAATAATAATAATAATAATAATAATAATAATAATAATAATAATAATAATAATAATAATAATAATAATAATAATAATAATAATAATAATAATAATAATAATAATAATAATAATAATAATAATAATAATAATAATAATAATAATAATAATAATAATAATAATAATAATAATAATAATAATAATAATAATAATAATAATAATAATAATAATAATAATAATAATAATAATAATAATAATAATAATAATAATAATAATAATAATAATAATAATAATAATAATAATAATAATAATAATAATAATAATAATAATAATAATAATAATAATAATAATAATAATAATAATAATAATAATAATAATAATAATAATAATAATAATAATAATAATAATAATAATAATAATAATAATAATAATAATAATAATAATAATAATAATAATAATAATAATAATAATAATAATAATAATAATAATAATAATAATAATAATAATAATAATAATAATAATAATAATAATAATAATAATAATAATAATAATAATAATAATAATAATAATAATAATAATAATAATAATAATAATAATAATAATAATAATAATAATAATAATAATAATAATAATAATAATAATAATAATAATAATAATAATAATAATAATAATAATAATAATAATAATAATAATAATAATAATAATAATAATAATAATAATAATAATAATAATAATAATAATAATAATAATAATAATAATAATAATAATAATAATAATAATAATAATAATAATAATAATAATAATAATAATAATAATAATAATAATAATAATAATAATAATAATAATAATAATAATAATAATAATAATAATAATAATAATAATAATAATAATAATAATAATAATAATAATAATAATAATAATAATAATAATAATAATAATAATAATAATAATAATAATAATAATAATAATAATAATAATAATAATAATAATAATAATAATAATAATAATAATAATAATAATAATAATAATAATAATAATAATAATAATAATAATAATAATAATAATAATAATAATAATAATAATAATAATAATAATAATAATAATAATAATAATAATAATAATAATAATAATAATAATAATAATAATAATAATAATAATAATAATAATAATAATAATAATAATAATAATAATAATAATAATAATAATAATAATAATAATAATAATAATAATAATAATAATAATAATAATAATAATAATAATAATAATAATAATAATAATAATAATAATAATAATAATAATAATAATAATAATAATAATAATAATAATAATAATAATAATAATAATAATAATAATAATAATAATAATAATAATAATAATAATAATAATAATAATAATAATAATAATAATAATAATAATAATAATAATAATAATAATAATAATAATAATAATAATAATAATAATAATAATAATAATAATAATAATAATAATAATAATAATAATAATAATAATAATAATAATAATAATAATAATAATAATAATAATAATAATAATAATAATAATAATAATAATAATAATAATAATAATAATAATAATAATAATAATAATAATAATAATAATAATAATAATAATAATAATAATAATAATAATAATAATAATAATAATAATAATAATAATAATAATAATAATAATAATAATAATAATAATAATAATAATAATAATAATAATAATAATAATAATAATAATAATAATAATAATAATAATAATAATAATAATAATAATAATAATAATAATAATAATAATAATAATAATAATAATAATAATAATAATTGAACAGATTTCTCCAGGATGGATGTTTTTAATTTAGGATGCTAGGATGCAAAGATGAGCTGCAATGCCTGGAACCTAAATTTATCGGGTGAGAAACCTGTGCCTCAACAATTATATTTTCTCGTTAGTGGTAGAGAATATAATTGTTGTGAAATAAAAAGAGAGAGAGATGTATTTCCGATCTTACAATTTTATTTGTTTTAAAAAAAGTAGGATTAATTTTGGGCTCTTATAGCTCACCGTTTTGGTTGATAGTTGAACAGCAATTGACTATCCAATATTTTTAATATGACATTTTTGATTTTACGATACTTTTTTAGATAAAAAATAAATAATTCACAGTAGGTTTAGGTATTCGTTACAACTTAGGATACTCATTAGTATTAGTTACAATAAGGTACCATTAATATTTACAAATTCAATTTTATCTTACATATTTTACATAAAAATTTTGTCTAAATTTCTGAATTTAGACATGCCGCCCCGTCAATGTTGACGTTTCTCAATTTGGTTGCGCGCAAAGCACCTGTGCAAGCGATTGTATTGCTTGCGATATAATTTGTCTCACTGGGACAACTGCATCAGAATGCTGGTTGGTATACCGATTAGTGGCGCTTTGCTCTGCCTGAATTTTAGCTCGTTGCTTTGAGCGGCTTCGTAGTTGCTGGGTAGTGATCATCTTTGGTTTTTTGGGCTTGTGGTTCGTAGGGTGCAACAACGTATGGTGAAAAGAGTTGCATATACGACAGGTGTCCATTGATTGGCATGCCCGTAAATCATGGCTACGAGCCAAACAGTTTACACAATAATTGTGGATATTAACCATGTGATTTCGCATGTTGGAGCTCATTTGCAGAAATTTTTGGCAAAGTCTCAGAGGGTGATAACGATGACAGACCATGCATTTATGAATATCCGGATCGCGTCTATGTCTGATGTTGTTCTTCCGGCTGCTGTTGCGGTTGTAGTTGTTTGGGCTGTTTGAAAAATAGTAGAATATGAGAAATTTTGTTAGTAGATATACTTAATAATGAGGTGTTGGATAAATATTTTTCTTTGAAAATTGGGGTTACAAGTAAGGCAATTTTATATAAATTCGTGGGTAGGAGAAATTTCATCTTTTAAAAAGGGTAAGTAGCACAATTTGACAATGGGTCGGTTAATTATTCCGGTAGAAATGCGAACGTCTGCAATACGTACATTATTGTCTGTACCGGGATAGGTTTTTTCAACCCTCCCTAGTCGCCATTCATAAGGCGGTTGTAAATCGTCCATTACGATAACAAGATCGCCAATTTGGATATTTGGGGCAGAAGTTTTCCATTTATAGCGCTTATGCAAAGACTTTAAATAGTCATCTTTCCATCTTATAGAGAACTGGTGATGGAGTGCTTTTAATTTTTCCCATCGATTAATGAGAGACATGTTCTGAGCATCGGGTTCAGGTAGAGCCATTATGGGAGCTCCTGTGAGAAAGTGTCCGGGAGTTAAGGCAGTGAGATCTGTTGGGTCTTCAGACATGGCGGATAGTGGGCGAGAGTTAAGAACGCCTTCTATACGAGTTAAAATGGTTGAAAACTCTTCAAAGTTAAATCGTTGGGCACCTGCTATCCTTTTCAAGTGAAACTTGAAACTCTTTACTGCGGCTTCCCACAGACCGCCCATATGAGGCGCGTGTGGGGGTATAAATTTCCACTCGAAGCCGTGAGTAATGTATTTTTGTGATACATCTTTTGTGACCGATTCTAAAAAATGAGAGAATTCGCGTTCAAGTGTCCGACTAGCGCCGAGAAAATTTCTTCCATTATCAGAAACTACCTTTTGGGGGAGCCCCCGCCTCCCGACGAAGCGAGAGAATGTAGCTTGAAACGCTGCAGAAGATAAATCTGAACACGCTTCTAAGTGAACCGCTTTTGTGCTAAAACAGACAAACACACTGACATAACCCTTTATGGTAGCTGCCTTGCGTAAATTTGAACTTTTAAGTTCAAATGGGCCAGCGAAGTCAATGCCTGTTGTCTGGAAGGGACGAGACAGATTGCACCTTTCAGGGGGGAGCGGTGCCATGATTTGGGAGCATGGTTTTTGTTTATATATAATGCACGTTTTGCAATGACGTATTATGTTTTTTATTCTAGGTTTGAGTCTAGAAACGAAAAACTCGGTCTGAACCATTCTACACATTTGATTACATTCAGCATGAGACAGAAATGTATGTAAATGAGTTAAATAAAGGTGACAGAATCGGGAATTTCCGGGTAATATGACTGGGTAACGCTCGTTGTATGGTAGTGACGACTGTGATAATCGACCATTAACACGTAGTATCGAATTTGCATCTAAAAATGGATTAAACATTTTTAAAGGGCTGGTTTGATTAATTTCTTGAGAATTTGAAATTTTATGATACTCTTCAGTATAAAAAGATTTTTGAGCCAGAATTATGAGCTTATTTTTTACCGAACTCACTTCTTGTTGAGTTAGCTCCAGAGTAGAGTAAAAGTGATGGGTATTCGATCTTATTTTTGAAATACTGTTGCCAAAAAACCGAAATACGTAACTCAAAATGCGCAAGGCCTTATGGTAAGATGAGAAATTTATGAGAATATCATATTTGTGGTCGGCTGCGTGTAAAACTTGTACTTTGTTATGATATTCTGCGGGTTTGAGTGGATTCTTAATTGGCCATTCTGAGGATGAGTTCGTTATCCATGGTGGTCCTTGCCACCAGAGAGAATTATTAACGAGATTTTGTGGTTTACACCCACGAGTACCAAGATCGGCTGGATTATCATGGGTAGGAACGTGGAACCATGTTGCTTTCGGTAGTAACCGTTGAATATGAGATACACGGTTAGCAACAAAAGTTTCCCATGTCGTAGGTGGTTTGGAAATCCAGCCTAACACAATGGAAGAATCAGTCCATAAAAATACTTCCTGCGTATGAAAATTAAGAGATGATATAATGTGGTTAACTAAGTTTGTGAGCAAAACAGCTCCATTTAGCTCTAACCTGGGTAAACAAACGGTTTGTATTGGAGCTACTTTACTTTTTGCAACTAAGAGGTTTGAGAACACATTAGCGGTAGATGTTTGACAACGTATATAGACAGTTGCACAGTATGCGAATTTTGAAGCGTCAGAAAATCCATGTATCTGTATGAGATCTGATGGTGTGTATTGTAACCATCGAGGAATATTTACAGCTTCAAGCTGAGTGAGATCAGTGAGCAACTCATTCCATATTTGTAGAGATTTTGAGCTTACATTTTCATCCCATTGTAAATTTTCTAACCACAATTGTTGCATGAGCATTTTCCCTCGAATAACAACGGGAGTTAGCCATCCTGCTGGATCGAACAGCTTTGCAACCGAAGACAGAATTTGTCGTTTAGTGGCTGCTGTGGCGTGAGGAACAGGTGAAAATGAATAACAAAATGAGTCTGTGAGAGCATTCCACTTAATGCCAAGAGTTTTAGTGGAACTTGATTCGGGTAAACGTAAAAAGTTTGAATCATACAAATCCTCTTGTGGAAGATGAGAGAGTAACTTGGCGTCATTTGCAGTGATTTTCTTCAAGATAAATCCCGCTGACTTTAGGGTGCTAAGGAGTTCTGTTTGAGCTGAAAGAGTATCTTCAATAGAATATCCACCTGAGAGAATGTCATCGACATAGGTTTCAGTTCGTAAAATTGAGGCTGCTTTTGGGCTAAACGTTTGAGAGTCCTCTGCAAGCTGGAGCAGAGTACGAATTGCAAGAAATGGAGCGCAATTTATACCAAAAGTTACGGTTTTGAGTTCGTAATCTTTAATAGGGCCGTCTGCTTTTTCTTGAAATAATATTCTTTGAAATGGTCTATCTGAAGGGTCTATTAGAATTTGGCGATACATTTTCTGAATATCCCCACTGAAGACATATTGGTATTTTCTCCAATTGAGTATTATTGACATTAAATCGTTTTGTAAGGTGGGTCCTGTATAGAGGATATCATTGAGGGAAGATTGTGACTTTGTTTTCCTTGAGGCATTAAATACAACTCTGACCTTAGTGGTTTTGTGTTCTGGGCGAACCACCGCATGATGTGGTAAATAAAATGAATAAAATTTGCCTTGCGAAATAACCTCACGCGACGAAGTTTCTTCCATGTGGTCGAGCTCTAAATATTCATTAAGAACTGAGTTGTATTGACTTTGTAGCTGAGGATCCTTCGCTAGCTTCTTCTCCATTTGAGTAAATTGTCCCAAGGCTAAAAATCGAGATGAACCAAGGAAAAGTTTATCAGGGAACTCTTTCTTGAATGGTAATTTTACGATATACCTTCCATTTTCGTGACGTTTTGTAGTTTTCCTATAAAATTCTTCGCAATACTGATCTTCAGCTGAGCGATGGGTAAATGAAGGGAGCTCTTCCTGTTCCCAAAATTTTTTAAGGAGATCATTGAGTTCAGAGGTGTCCGACGTTATAATTGAGGTTGTAAACGTGTTAACGGTTTGACATCTCATTGGGCCGCTGAGCACCCATCCGAAAACCGTGTTGTAGGCCGATGTGTCCCCACAAATATTTTTCTTAATGCCATCAATATTGATGTACTGTTCATAGTCGTTACCCAGTATTAAGTCTATTTGAGCGGATTTATTGAAGTTGGGATCCGCAAGATTCAATCCTTCTATTTCAGGGGTGGTATGATATTCAAATGTTAATGCAGGGAGACGTTTTGTGACCTTCGGTAACACAATTGCTTTAATGGGAATTCTGAGGTTGTGTCTTTTAGCGTACAGCACAAATTCACACTCTTTATTTGCCGATTGTGTTTGTCCACCAATGCCGACAATTTCAAAATGGGATTTCTGATATGGGAGCTGAAGTCTATTTCTAATCCTTTCAGATAAAAATGTTCTTTGGGAACCAGGGTCTATTAATGCTCTAATAGTATATAATTCACCCATATGTTCTATTTGCATTAAAGCAGTACGCAATAAAATGTTTTCATTACTGCTTGAGCAATTTGCTTGAAATTGCTTTGAAGTGGAGGGTACTTCATCGTTAGCAATTACTCGTGAGTTCTTTTGTGGGAATTTCGAATTATTCGAAGGAACATTATGAGAGTGATATTCATTAGGAGTAACTTCATTACTCTTTTTGGGTTCAGAATTTTGAATTGAGTATTGCGATCTGGGTTTCATGTGCAACATAGTGTGATGAGGTTTTCTGCAGTGAAGGCATGTGTGCTTACTTGTGCAGTTGGCCTTTAAATGAGATGATGCCAAACAATTGTTGCAGAATTTATTTTTAAAAACATAATCCACTCTTTGTTGCACAGTGAAGTCTCTGAATTTAGGACAAATCCTTAAAGAGTGTGTTGTGGCATTGCATAGCTTACAAGAAGAATCGGCTTCTTGAGCAATGTATGTCTGTACATCACGGTTGGTTTTATTTGACAGCGTAAAACAATCCTTTGTTGTTTTTATGCTGTCGAGACGTTCCACAGCTTCATACCTGTCCACGAGGAATTGGGACATTTGGGACCACTTTGGGAGCTCGCGTGGAGAAGTGAGCGATTGCTCCCATAGTGAAAGGGTAACATTTGGAAGTTTTGTTGAGATGAGTCGAATCAGGATAGGGTCCCAGCTCTCCACGTCGATACCAAGAGTGCTGAGAGTTGCCAGGGAATCATTTACGGATGACTGAATCCTCCTGATTGACTCGCTATCTTCAGTTTTCGCTGGGGGTATATCAAATAAGAGTTTGATCTGATTGTCAACTAAAACTCTTTTGTTCTCGTAGCGGGTTTTCAGGGCGTTCCACGCCAGGTTGAAGTTGTCATTTGAAAGGGTATATCTTTTTACTATTGCCCCCGCTTCACCTCTCGTCTTATTCCTGAGGTGATAGAGTTTAGTGACTGGTGTGAGCTTTGGGTGGTTTGTGTACACGGCCGTGAACATGTCACGAAAGGATGGCCATTGTTCGTAACTGCCTGTAAAAATCTCAGTGTCGCATGGAGGGAGCTTTATGCAGTTAGCTGAGTTGTCCGGGACTAAATTTGGGTTGTGTGTATGAGGGTGAAGTGTTGACTGGCCTACCGGGATTCGAGATGTTTCCAGTCGGCTAATCTTGAGTAGATCGTTCATTTGAGAATGGCAGCTAATATATGCTTCAGAGCAAGCGTTATATTCCCTCTTGGCCCTTGCCCTGAATTCAGAGTCAATTGCCCCATCTCGTGCCGACATCACCTTCCGATAGGAGTCCTTTAAGTTTACCCATTCTGAGCTCAGTTCTCCTAATTTGACCTCAAGAACTGATTCATTTGGCTCTTCTACAGAACTGTTATGAAAGGAGTCACAGGACTCAAGTAAAAGGCCACAATCGAACAGAAACTGTTCTTTATACTCGGAGTTAAAGGCTGTGGCAGATGCTTCGTTTATAGAAGTCATATTGGCACTGTGAGTTTAATGGATTGAGTTTAAATTGTAAGGGTGTACTATCTCACTAGATTTGGTTATCTAGCCCAATCGGGTTTGAGGTTTAAAAGATATTTTTGAAAATTTGGGGATGTCTGATTATTGTGGGGGATTGAGTAAATTTAAATAATTGGGCTGAACTTTAAATAAATGGGTACTTATTTAAATTCAATGATCCAGAATCTAGATAAATGGGTGATTATTTAGATGTAAAATTTAAATAAATGTGTAATTATTTAAATCTATTGAGTTAAAATTCAAATAAATGGGTAATTATTTGGATTTGATGAGCTAGAATTTAAATAATAGGTTATTATTTAAATTTAAAGAGTTGCAATTTAACTAATGGGTGATTAGTTAAATATAATTAGCTGACATTTAATTTATTCTAACCAAATGAGCAGAGATTTAAATAACTGGGTTACTATTTAAATTTGTTGAGATGAAATTTAACTAAATGGGTGATTAGTTAAAAATTATGAACCGAAATTTAAATAAATGGTAATTATTTAAATTTAATGAGTTGATTTTTAAATAAATGTGTCGAAATTTAAATGGTAATTATTTAAATTTAATAAACTGAAATTTAAATAAGTGGTAATGGGCTAAAATTTAAATAAATGAGTGATTATTTATGAGCCGAAATTTTAATACATGGGTATGTTTCAGTTAAGAGTGAAAATTTGCGATACAATTTCGAAAAGGGATTGGTATTAATGATAAATTGTTAATATATTAATCTTTTCTAATATATTATCTGAAAGCTCTTTGTTACAGCTAGTTTCAATTGGGGTTTGATTTAATTTATGTTTATATAAATTTATTTAAATAAACTTGGAAACATTTAATGGTTTTTTTTTTCCTGCTACAATTTTCTGTAACTCTGTATACAAAAACTATAATTTATTATATAAAATTTTTATTTATTTATTTACTTTGTCTTATACAATACATTGTGTTGGAAAAAAGAACCATGAACTAATTTGGATTGAGAAATTAGTCTAAAGTTATGACTAACAGGGCGTGGAACTACCTTTTATTTATATTACATTATTAAATGCGAAAGTTTATTTTAAAATTATTGTTGCTAAGTAAATTAAGTTTTATTTTAAATGATTTGTGTTTTATTCATACATAATATTAAAAATACAATTAAATGAACATAAACACCCAACAAATTTCCATTTAGAAAGTAATAGGAGAATTTGTGAATTAAAGTAAGTTAGCGTGAATAAAGTGAGAACCCTACAAGAACCGTGACCATCACTTGACCCGTCATATGATTGTCACTAGTGATTTTGTATCATCGCGTAGACCGAAGTTTTTATCAGAAATGATGAAAAGTGTTAGTTTCGGTCAATTATTTCTTGCTGCAAACCATAAGTGTTTTACTGAATGCTTATACACTATAACCAAATAATTCCATGCACATTAAATTTATTAAAAAAAATAACAAATATTTTATTTATTTTAATCTTTAATTTCGAAAATTATTTTTCATCAACGTGTAAATAGGTATGTGAATAGATGATGTGTGTATAATCAAATGAATATGTTTGTATGTCTATTTATGTGTATAGCATGTGTGTATATGTTTATTAATATATAAGTATGTATGTCAATACACGTATAATGGAAATGGGAAAGATTTTTCAACCTCAGTTCATATATTTTTCTGAAATATTTTATTTAATTTATTATATTTTTAAGACATTATACATAAAATTTTGCTATAATTTAATTAAAATTTAAAAAATTTTTTTTTTTTTTTTTTTAATTTATTTGATCATAGAAGCAAAATTTTCCAGCTTGCCTTACGTTTTGTTCGTCGTTTTGCTTCTTCTTGCAGCTGTGTGGCTGTTTTAACAGAACCGACTGTATAATCCCTGTGTAGTCTCATATGAAAACGTCAATGTTATTGTATGAATAAACTTTAAAATATAACCGTTTACCAACACTGCGTGTTATATTTTTCTCTGTTTTCTGTGTTTTTTCTTTTAATAACAATTTTCTTATAAAAAATTTTT
>CAVMKG010000773.1:0-11561 GCA_963682025.1 Cordilura impudica
ATAATAATAATAATAATAATAATAATAATAATATAATAATAATAATAATAATAATAATAATAATAATAATAATAATAATAATAATAATAATAATAATAATAATAATAATAATAATAATAATAATAATAATAATAATAATAATAATAATAATAATAATAATAATAATAATAATAATAATAATAATAATAATAATAATAATAAATAATAATAATAATAATAATAATAATACTAATAATAATAATAATAATAATAATAATAATAATTAATAATAATAATAATAATAATAATAATAATAATAATAATAATAATAATAATAATAATAATAATAATAATAATATAATAATAATAATAATAATAATAATAATAATAATAATAATAATAATAATAATAATAATAATAATAATAATAATAATAATAATAATAATAATAATAATAATAATAATAATAATAATAATAATAATAATAATAATAATAATAATAATAATAATAATAATAATAATAATAATAATAATAATAATAATAATAATAATAATAATAATAATAATAATAATAATAATAATAATAATAATAATAATAATAATAAAATAATAATAATAATAATAATAATAATAATAATAATAATAATAATAATAATAATAATAATAATAATAATAATAATAATAATAATAATAATAATAATAATAATAATAATAATAATAATAATAATAATAATAATAATAATAATAATAATAATAATAATAATAATAATAATAATAATAATAATAATAATAATAATAATAATAATATAATAATAATAATAATAATAATAATAATAATAATAATAATAATAATAATAATAATAATAATAATAATAATAATAATAATAATAATAATAATAATAATAATATAATAATAATAATAATATAATAATAATAATAATAATAATAATAATAATAATAATAATAATAATAATAATAATAATAATAATAATAATAATAATAATAATAATAATAATAATAATAATAATAATAATAATAATATAATAATAATAATAATAATAATAATAATAATAATAATAATAATAATAATAATAATAATAATAATAATAATAATAATAATAATAATAATATTAATAATATTAATAATATAATAATATAATAATAATAATAATAATAATAATAATAATAATAATAATAATAATAATAATAATAATAATAATAATAATAATAATATAATAATAATAATAATAATAATAATAATAATAATAATAATAATAAATAATAATAATAATAATAATAATAATAATAATAATAATAATAATAATAATAATAATAATAATAATAATAATAATAATAATAATATAATAATAATAATAATAATAATAATAATAATAATAATAATAATAATAATAATAATAATAATAATAATAATAATAATAATAATAATAATAATAATAATAATAATAATAATAATAATAATAATAATAATAATAATAATAATAATAATAATAATAATAATAATAATAATAATAATAATAATAATATAATAATAATAATAATAATAATAATAATAATAATAATAATAATAATAATAATAATAATAATAATAATAATAATAATAATAATAATAATAATAATAATATAATAATAATAATAATAATAATAATAATAATAATAATAATAATAATAATAATAATAATAATAATAATAATAATAATAATAATAATAATAATAATAATAATAATAATAATAATAATAATAATAATAATAATAATAATAATAATAATAATAATAATAATAATAATAATAATAATAATAATAATAATAATAATAATAATAATAATAATAATAATAATAATAATAATAATAATAATAATAATAATAATAATATAATAATAATAATAATAATAATAATAATAATAATAATAATAATAATAATAATAATAATAATAATAATAATAATAATAATAATAATAATAATAATAATAATAATAATAATAATAATAATAATAATAATAATAATAATAATAATAATAATAATAATAATAATATAATAATAATAATAATAATAATAATAATAATAATAATAATAATAATAATAATAATAATAATAATAATAATAATAATAATAATAATAATAATAATAATAATAATAATAATAATATAATAATAATAATAATAATAATAATAATAATAATAATAATAATAATAATAAATAATAATAATAATAATAATAATAATAATAATAATAATAATAATAATAATAATAATAATAATAATAATAATAATAATAATAATAATAATAATAATAATAATAATAATAATAATAATAATAATAATAATAATAATAATAATAATAATAATAATAATAATAATAATAATAATAATAATAATAATAATAATAATAATAATAATAATAATAATATAATAATAATAATAATAATAATAATAATAATAATAATATAATAATAATAATAATAATAATAATAATAATAATAATAATAATAATAATAATAATAATAATAATAATAATAATAATAATAATAATAATAATAATAATAATAATAATAATAATAATAATAATAATAATAATAATAATAATAATAATAATAATAATAATAATAATAATAATAATAATAATAATAATAATAATAATAATAATAATAATAATAATAATAATAATAATAATAATAATAATAATAATAATAATAATAATAATATAATAATAATAATAATAATAATAATAATAATAATAATAATAATAATAATAATAATAATAATAATATAATAATAATAATAATAATAATAATAATAATAATAATAATAATAATAATAATATAATAATAATAATAATAATAATAATAATAATAATAATAATAATAATAATAATAATAATAATAATAATAATAATAATAATAATAATAATAATAATAATAATAATAATAATAATAATAATAATAATAATAATAATAATAATAATAATAATAATAATAATAATAATAATAATAATAATAATAATAATAATAATAATAATAATAATAATAATAATAATAATAATAATAATAATAATAATAATAATAATAATAATAATAATAATAATAATAATAATAATAATAATAAATAATAATAATAATAATAATAATAATAATAATAATAATAATAATAATAATAATAATAATAATAATAATAATAATAATAATAATAATAATAAATAATAATAATAATAATAATAATAATAATAATAATAATAATATAATAATAATAATAATATAATAATAATAATAATAATAATAATAATAATAATAATAATAATAATAATAATAATAATAATAATAATAATAATAATAATAATAATAATAATAATAATAATAATAATAATAATAATAATAATAATAATAATAATAATAATAATAATAATAATAATAATAATAATAATAATAATAATAATAATAATAATAATAATAATAATAATAATAATAATAATAATAATAATAATAATAATAATAATAATAATAATAATAATAATAATAATAATAATAATAATAATAATAATAATAATAATAATAATAATAATAATAATAATAATAATAATAATAATAATAATATAATAATAATAATAATAATAATAATAATAATAATAATAATAATAATAATAATAATAATAATAATAATAATAATAATAATAATAATAATAATAATAATAATAATAATAATAATAATAATAATAATAATAATAATAATAATAATAATAATAATAATAATAATAATAATAATAATAATAATAATAATAATAATAATAATAATAATAATAATAATAATAATAATAATAATAATAATAATAATAATAATAATAATAATAATAATAATAATAATAATAATAATAATAATAATAATAATAATAATAATAATAATAATAATAATAATAATAATAATAATAATAATAATAATAATAATAATAATAATAATAATAATAATAATAATAATAATAATAATAATAATAATAATAATAATAATAATAATAATAATAATAATAATAATAATAATAATAATAATAATAATAATAATAATAATAATAATAATAATAATAATAATAATAATAATAATAATAATAATAATAATAATAATAATAATAATAATAATAATAATAATAATAATAATAATAATAATAATAATAATAATAATAATAATAATAATAATAATAATAATAATAATAATAATAATAATAATAATAATAATAATAATAATAATAATAATAATAATAATAATAATAATAATAATAATAATAATAATAATAATAATAATAATAATAATAATAATAATAATAATAATAATAATAATAATAATAATAATAATAATAATAATAATAATAATAATAATAATAATAATAATAATAATAATAATAATAATAATAATAATAATAATAATAATAATAATAATAATAATAATAATAATAATAATAATAATAATAATAATAATAATAATAATAATAATAATAATAATAATAATAATAATAATAATAATAATAATAATAATAATAATAATAATAATAATAATAATAATAATAATAATAATAATAATAATAATAATAATAATAATAATAATAATAATAATAATAATAATAATAATAATAATAATAATAATAATAATAATAATAATAATAATAATAATAATAATAATAATAATAATAATAATAATAATAATAATAATAATAATAATAATAATAATAATAATAATAATAATAATAATAATAATAATAATAATAATAATAATAATAATAATAATAATAATAATAATAATAATAATAATAATAATAATAATAATAATAATAATAATAATAATAATAATAATAATAATAATAATAATAATAATAATAATAATAATAATAATAATAATAATAATAATAATAATAATAATAATAATAATAATAATAATAATAATAATAATAATAATAATAATAATAATAATAATAATAATAATAATAATAATAATAATAATAATAATAATAATAATAATAATAATAATAATAATAATAATAATAATAATAATAATAATAATAATAATAATAATAATAATAATAATAATAATAATAATAATAATAATAATAATAATAATAATAATAATAATAATAATAATAATAATAATAATAATAATAATAATAATAATAATAATAATAATAATAATAATAATAATAATAATAATAATAATAATAATAATAATAATAATAATAATAATAATAATAATAATAATAATAATAATAATAATAATAATAATAATAATAATAATAATAATAATAATAATAATAATAATAATAATAATAATAATAATAATAATAATAATAATAATAATAATAATAATAATAATAATAATAATAATAATAATAATAATAATAATAATAATAATAATAATAATAATAATAATAATAATAATAATAATAATAATAATAATAATAATAATAATAATAATAATAATAATAATAATAATAATAATAATAATAATAATAATAATAATAATAATAATAATAATAATAATAATAATAATAATAATAATAATAATAATAATAATAATAATAATAATAATAATAATAATAATAATAATAATAATAATAATAATAATAATAATAATAATAATAATAATAATAATAATAATAATAATAATAATAATAATAATAATAATAATAATAATAATAATAATAATAATAATAATAATAATAATAATAATAATAATAATAATAATAATAATAATAATAATAATAATAATAATAATAATAATAATAATAATAATAATAATAATAATAATAATAATAATAATAATAATAATAATAATAATAATAATAATAATAATAATAATAATAATAATAATAATAATAATAATAATAATAATAATAATAATAATAATAATAATAATAATAATAATAATAATAATAATAATAATAATAATAATAATAATAATAATAATAATAATAATAATAATAATAATAATAATAATAATAATAATAATAATAATAATAATAATAATAATAATAATAATAATAATAATAATAATAATAATAATAATAATAATAATAATAATAATAATAATAATAATAATAATAATAATAATAATAATAATAATAATAATAATAATAATAATAATAATAATAATAATAATAATAATAATAATAATAATAATAATAATAATAATAATAATAATAATAATAATAATAATAATAATAATAATAATAATAATAATAATAATAATAATAATAATAATAATAATAATAATAATAATAATAATAATAATAATAATAATAATAATAATAATAATAATAATAATAATAATAATAATAATAATAATAATAATAATAATAATAATAATAATAATAATAATAATAATAATAATAATAATAATAATAATAATAATAATAATAATAATAATAATAATAATAATAATAATAATAATAATAATAATAATAATAATAATAATAATAATAATAATAATAATAATAATAATAATAATAATAATAATAATAATAATAATAATAATAATAATAATAATAATAATAATAATAATAATAATAATAATAATAATAATAATAATAATAATAATAATAATAATAATAATAATAATAATAATAATAATAATAATAATAATAATAATAATAATAATAATAATAATAATAATAATAATAATAATAATAATAATAATAATAATAATAATAATAATAATAATAATAATAATAATAATAATAATAATAATAATAATAATAATAATAATAATAATAATAATAATAATAATAATAATAATAATAATAATAATAATAATAATAATAATAATAATAATAATAATAATAATAATAATAATAATAATAATAATAATTATTTATTTATTTATTATTTAATTTATTTAATAAGTAAGGAATTACAATTCATTTTGATATGGTTTCCTTGCGAAGCCTTAATGGCTTGTCTGCAGGATGTTAAAATAGTTATATATTATTAATTAATTAATTATGAAGCATTCATTGCTGGTTTAAGAAAAAAAGCTTAAGTATTTTCTTCCTTTTATTAGGGTTAGTTGCATTGTGGAGCACGTCAACTGGAATTTTATTAAATATTGTTGGAAGTGTTACGCGTAGAGAGTTTTTCCCGTAAGTATTAGTGTACCTCTGTACACGAAATCTTCCTTCAGCATTCATTCTTGTTTGGTGGTTGTGATTTATTTTTTGTAGAAAACGGTCATCATTGAAGAATTCAATGGCCAAGGTGGTGTAAAAAATGCCATTAACATTCAGTATTCGTTGATCCTTGGTAATGTTATTGAGTGTTGCATTGGTACTGGATGCCGTGTTGTAGTTGCTTATAGTGTTGTTGTTGTTTGTAGTGCTGTTGTTGCTTGTAGTGTTGTTGTTTGGTGTGTTGTTGTTTGGTGTGTTGTTTGGTGTGTTGTTGTTTGGTGTGTTGTTGTTTGGTGTGTTGTTGTTGTTGGGTGTGGTGTTGTTGTGTATCGTAATATTGTTGTTGGGTATATAATTGTTGTTGCTTGTAGTGTTGTTATTGGCTATGTTGTTGTTGTTTGGTAAATTGTTGCTGTTGATTATAGTGTTGTTATTGTTGTGCGAGTTGTTGTTATTGGGCATATCGTAGTTGTTGATTGTAGTGTTGTTGTTCGGTGTGGTGTTATTGTTGGGTATATCATGGTTGTTGGGTATGGAGACGTTGCTGTTGAGTGTAGCGCTGTTGTTGTTAGGTGTGATGTTGTTGTTGCTTACGTTGTTGTTTTGGGGTGCAGTGTTGTTGTTGTGTGTGGCGTTGTTGTTGAGTATGTAGTTGTTGGCCGTGGTGTTGTTGGTGTTGATTTCTGTTGTGTTGTTTGTACTATTTATATTGTATATATTGTTGCCGTTATTAATATTGTTGTTGTTGAGCATTACGCTTGATGTTGTTCTGTTGTCACTATCGCTGTGTGTGGTTTCATCAGATATTGTATTATTCGTCGTTATTGTAGAATATGTATTTTTTAGAATTTTTAAAACCTGGTCTTGTGTTCGTTGAAGTATGCTACAATGTGTCGATGTTCCCCAAGCAGTTATACCGTGCCGAATATGTGTTTCTACTAAAGAGAAGTATGCTTGTCTTAAAACGATTTTATTTGAGCAATAACTCAGCTGGTGTAACATATATGCTGCTTTTCTAAGTTTTTTGCGAACTTCTTCTATATGGACTTTCCATTTAAAATTTTGGTCAACGTATACTCCAAGATATTTATAAGTATTTACGATTTCTATTACAGTGGAACATTGGTCATCATTGTTTGAAAAATCTGATAAGGCGTGTTTGTGCAAACATTCAGAAGAGTGAAATTTTAGGCGTATATTCTTATAAAGGCAGTGGGGCGTTTTGATATGCATAAGTTTTGTTTTTGTTGCGTTGATTATTAAGCCCTGATCGTGGCACCATCTAACTGCTGTATTTAGCTCAAGTTGCATTATTTTTGCAGCTAAATCTGCATCTTTATGTGTGACGACAATAGCGGTGTCATCTGCGTACGCAAAAGTTTTACTCATAGTGAGTGTGTTAAGCAACTCGTTCGAGTATATTATATATAGTATGGGACCTAGTTTCGAACCCTGTGGTACACCAAAATCAGCATAGTTTGCTTCACTTAAGTGATTAGAAACTTTGACCTGATATTTCCTTAATGAAAGATAGCTTCTAAATAATTGAAGGGAACTTCCACGGATTCCAATTCTTTCCAGCATTTGTAGCATTTTATTGTGTGACAGCGTATCAAAAGCTTTACTAAAATCAATAAATAATGTCAAGCAGTGGTGACTTTTACTAAGTTCTTCATTTATAAAATTAGCAAAGTTTCCTAAAAGTTTATTGATATTTTTATTTTTTTGAAAACCGAATTGGTTGTTATTAATTATGTTATATTTATTTGTAAAATCAGTTAGGCGTTTACATACGATTTCCTCCATTATCTTCTCAATCACCGGTAATATTGCGATTGGTCGATAATTATTGCAGTCTGATTTAGTACCATTTTTGTGTATTGGCCGAACACATGAAATTTTAAGTCCTTCCGGTACTGTGGCAGTATTTATGATTGTGTTTATTAATTTGGTTATAATTGGAGTCATTATAAACGCATTTTCTTTTAGATCGATCGGACGGATTCCATCGATTCCCGCACTTTTCTTAGTGTTTAGTGATTTTAAAATATTAAATATTTCACTTTCATCTGTGTTTGATAAATATAGTGAATTTTGAAGAACTTGTGGTATGTTATTGTTGGTTTTAATTTCACAGTTGTGTATAATATTTAAAACGTTTTGTTTAAAGTTCCATGCGAACTTATTACAAATCTCGTTTATATTCACGACTTTTAAGTTTTTCATGATAGTTTCATCGATATTATTGATATTTTTGCCGATTATTTGGTTTATTATTTGCCACGTTGCGCGTAAATTATTTCTATTTTCGTAAAATTTATTTTTGTAGTATAAATTTTTAGCAATATATAATTGTTTATTCAGTTGATTTCTATATTTTTTGTACTCTGTTTCATTTGATTTATTATTTCGGTTTTGGAGCCATTTTTTATAAAGTTTATCCCTAGTATCACATTTTTTAATTAACATTTGGTTCATCCACGGATTTGGAATTCTATTTTTCTTGTTTTTGACTTTAGTTTCTGACTTTTTATAAATGTTGTTGAATTTCTCGTGTATACAATTGTACATATCATTAGCATTATTTAGTTTTTCTATCTCGTGCCATTTGGTTTCCCATATCTGCCGATTTACCATAGAATTATTTATTTTTATAGTTTGTTTCTCATTTCTTTTTATTTCTCTTACAAGATCATTATATGAGTAGCAATACATAAGAGTATAGTGATCAGAGATGTTAGTTTTAATTACCGATGCATAGGTTTGTGTGTTTGTGTATTTGTTTCTAACAAAGAGATGATCTATGCATGTGCGCGTGGTTTTGTTTACATCTTGTCTTGTACACTCGTTGATAAGAGATTGCATACCATTTGATGACAGCATATCAAGGTAGAGAGTTGTTTGGGTATTTTCTTTTAAGATATCTATATTAATATCCCCAACCATTATTACATGTTGTTGTTTTTTTATTGTTGTTAAGAGATCATCTAATTCTCTTGTGAAGGTATTAATGTTAAGCGAGGGTGGCCGGTATATTGCGAAGAGTGATACGGGTTCACTTGTTTGTATGTTGATGTGAAGAGATTCGAAAGAATTTGTTTTCGTTGTTATGTTTGTAAAAGCTATGTTCTCTTTGATGTACACAGCTACTCCTCCCCCTCTACTTTCTCTGTTTATAAATGTGGAGTTAAAACCATTTATGCCGTAAAAGGAAATTTCTTCATCACATATATTAGTTTCTACTAGTATAATTATTTTTAACTGATTTATTATGTCATGTATAGATGCCAAAAAACTGATAAAATTTGTTCGTAGGGACCGTATATTAAGGAAAATTAATGATAAGGGATAACTTAAGTGTTTTGGGTTTATTTCACGAAAACTATAAATTGTTTCTGAAATTAAGTTATTCATAATTGTGTTTTTATATTTTTTTTTTATTGGGATTTTGATTATTTATTTTTTCTTTTTAAAGATTTAGAGAATAATGAAATTAATTTATACAATAACTTCTAAGTCGCAGGCATTTGAAATCAGTAGGGCATTTGAATTTTCATTTTTTTTTATCATGATATGCCCATTTCTAATCCAAACGAATTTCCAATCTGATTCTTTGGCTTTTATTTTTGCTAGCCATAGGAGTTTACGATTGTGTGCTGTAAGGTGATCATTAATAAAAATATTATTTGAATTATTGCTGTTGGAATTGGTGTTTATATTTTGGGAGTTTTTATTTATTAAATCTCCTTTTACCCTATGACGAATTATTTTTGACATCAATTCTCTCTTTTTATTTAGCGAGCAGAAGTCAATTATTATTTTCTCTTGTTTCTGCATCTTGTAGGCGTTATTAATATCATTGTCTTGCAATTCAACATTTACAGAGGCGGCAATTGTTTTGATAACTTCAGTTGGTGTTAGTTCATTATTATTGACATTCTTTATTTCTACACTTCTGTTCAAGGCCTGTTGTTCAAGAGTATTCAATTTATTCTCCATCTGTTGTATACGTATGTCTTTCTCTTTGTTTTCTTTTTTTAGGTCACTGACCTCAGTTGCTAAATTTGCCATAGCATCATTTAGTTTTGAATATGCATTGCACATCTCTTGCTTTAATGCATTGTGTGTTTCTGCTAAGCTAGAAGTAAGTAGCTGTATGCTGGTCGTTATAGCACTCATGTCGTTTGACACACTTGTTGTAAACTTTGAAAATTCAGATTTAAGTTCTGTGACATTGCAATTTAACGTATTTAGTGACAGTTCTTTGAAGCGTTTTGAGGTAGAATTTCCCATATCTTCATTGCCCTCATATTCTTCATCTCTTTGCTGCTTATTTACTTGTTGTTGCTGTTGTTGCCCGTCATGGATCACTGTCTGGTAGAGCATATTTGGTGATCTACTTCTTTCACTTCTACATTTCGGGCACTTCC
>CAVMKG010000774.1:0-2500 GCA_963682025.1 Cordilura impudica
AAAAATTAAAAAATAAAAAATAAAAAATTAAAAATTAAAAATTAAAAATTAAAAATTAAAAATTAAAAATTAAAAATTAAAAATTAAAAATTAAAAATTAAAAATTAAAAATTAAAAATTAAAAATTAAAATTAAAAAAAAAAAATTTAAAATTAAAAATTAAAAAATAAAAATTAAAAATTAAAAATTAAAAATTAAAAATTAAGAATTAAAAATTAAAAATTAAAAATTAAAAATTAAAAATTAAAACTAACAAAATCAAAAATTAAAAATTAAAAATTAAAAATTAAAAATTAAAAATTAAAAATTAAAAATTAAAAATTAAAAATTAAAAATTAAAAATTAAAAATTAAAATTAAAAATTAAAAATTAAAAATTAAAAATTAAAAATTAAAAATTAAAAATTAAAAATTAAAAATTAAAAATTAAAATTAAAAATTAAAAATTAAAACTTAAAAATTAAAAATTAAAAATTAAAAATTAAAAATTAAAAATTAAAAATTAAAAATTAAAAATTAAAAATTAAAAATTAAAAATTAAAAATTAAAAATTAAAAATTAAAAATTAAAAATTAAAAATTAAAAATTAAAAATTAAAAATTAAAAATTAAAAATTAAAAATTAAAAATAAAAATTAAAAATTAAAAATTAAAATTAAAAATTAAAAATTAAAAATTAAAAATTAAAAATTAAAAATTAAAAATTAAAAATTAAAAATTAAAAATTAAAAATTAAAAATTAAAAATTAAAAATTAAAAATTAAAAATTAAAAATTAAAAATTAAAAATTAAAAATTAAAAATTAAAAATTAAAAATTAAAAATTAAAAATTAAAAATTAAAAATTAAAAATTAAAAATTAAAAATTAAAAATTAAAAATTAAAAATTAAAAATTAAAAATTAAAAATTAAAAATTAAAAATTAAAATTAAAAATTAAAAATTAAAAATTAAAAATTAAAAATTAAAAATTAAAAATTAAAAATTAAAAATTAAAAATTAAAAATTAAAAATTAAAAATTAAAAATTAAAAATTAAAAATTAAAAATTAAAAATTAAAAATTAAAAATTAAAAATTAAAAATTAAAAATTAAAATTAAAAATTAAAAATTAAAAATTAAAAATTAAAAATTAAAAATTAAAAATTAAAAATTAAAAATTAAAAATTAAAAATTAAAAATTAAAAATTAAAAATTAAAAATTAAAAATTAAAAATTAAAAATTAAAAATTAAAAATTAAAAATTAAAAATTAAAAATTAAAAATTAAAAATTAAAAATTAAAAATTAAAAATTAAAAATTAAAAATTAAAAATTAAAAATTAAAAATTAAAAATTAAAAATTAAAAATTAAAAATTAAAAATTAAAAATTAAAAATTAAAAATTAAAAATTAAAAATTAAAAATTAAAAATTAAAAATTAAAAATTAAAAATTAAAAATTAAAAATTAAAAATTAAAAATTAAAAATTAAAAATTAAAAATTAAAAATTAAAAATTAAAAATTAAAAATTAAAAATTAAAAATTAAAAATTAAAAATTAAAAATTAAAAATTAAAAATTAAAAATTAAAAATTAAAAATTAAAAATTAAAAATTAAAAATTAAAAATTAAAAATTAAAAATTAAAAATTAAAAATTAAAAATTAAAAATTAAAAATTAAAAATTAAAAATTAAAAATTAAAAATTAAAAATTAAAAATTAAAAATTAAAAATTAAAAATTAAAAATTAAAAATTAAAAATTAAAAATTAAAAATTAAAAATTAAAAATTAAAAATTAAAAATTAAAAATTAAAAATTAAAAATTAAAAATTAAAAATTAAAAATTAAAAATTAAAAATTAAAAATTAAAAATTAAAAATTAAAAATTAAAAATTAAAAATTAAAAATTAAAAATTAAAAATTAAAAATTAAAAATTAAAAATTAAAAATTAAAAATTAAAAATTAAAAATTAAAAATTAAAAATTAAAAATTAAAAATTAAAAATTAAAAATTAAAAATTAAAAATTAAAAATTAAAAATTAAAAATTAAAAATTAAAAATTAAAAATTAAAAATTAAAAATTAAAAATTAAAAATTAAAAATTAAAAATTAAAAATTAAAAATTAAAAATTAAAAATTAAAAATTAAAAATTAAAAATTAAAAATTAAAAATTAAAAATTAAAAATTAAAAATTAAAAATTAAAAATTAAAAATTAAAAATTAAAAATTAAAAATTAAAAATTAAAAATTAAAAATTAAAAATTAAAAATTAAAAATTAAAAATTAAAAATTAAAAATTAAAAATTAAAAATTAAAAATTAAAAATTAAAAATTAAAAATTAAAAATTAAAAATTAAAAATTAAAAATTAAAAATTAAAAATTAAAAATTAAAAATTAAAAATTAAAAATTAAAAATTAAAAATTAAAAATTAAAAATTAAAAATTAAAAATTAAAAATTAAAAATTAAAAATTAAAAATTAAAAATTAAAAATTAAAAATTAAAAATTAAAAATTAAAAAT
>CAVMKG010000774.1:7500-12500 GCA_963682025.1 Cordilura impudica
AAATAAAAAATTTAAAATTTAAAATTTAAAATTTAAAATTTAAAATTTAAAATTTAAAATTTAAAATTTAAAATTTAAAATTTAAAATTTAAAATTTAAAATTTAAAATTTAAAATTAAATATTTAAAATTTAAAATTTAAAATTTAAAATTTAAAATTTAAAATTTAAAATTTAAAATTTAAAATTTAAAATTTAAAATTTAAAATTTAAAATTTAAAATTTAAAAATTAAAATTTAAAATGTATAATTAAAAATTAAAAATTGAAAATTGAAAATTAAAAATGAAAAATTAAGAATTAAAAATTAAAAATTATAAATTAAAAATTAAAAATTAAAAATTAAAAATTAAAAATTAAAAATTAAAAATTAAAAATTAAAAATTAAAAATTAAAAATTAAACATTAAAAATTAAAAATTAAAAATTAAAAATTAAAAATTAAAAATTTAAAATTAAAAATTAAAAATTTAAAATTTAAAATTTAAAATTTAAAATTTAAAATTTAAAATTTAAAATTAAAAATTAAAAATGAAAAATTAAAAATCAAAAACTAAAAATTAAAAGTTAAAAATTAAAAATTAAAATTAAAAATTAAAAATTAAAAATCAAAAATTAAAAATTAAAAATTAAAAATTAAAAATTAAAAATTAAAAATTAAAAATTAAAAATTAAAAATTAAAAATTAAAAATTAAAAATTAAAAATTAAAAATTAAAAATTAAAAATTAAAAATTAAAAATTAAAAATTAAAAATTAAAAATTAAAAATGAAAAATTAAAAATTAAAAATTAAAAATTAAAAATTAAAAATTAAAAATTAAAAATTAAAAATTAAAAATTAAAAATTATAAATTAAAAATTAAAAATTAAAAATTAAAAATTAAAAATTAAAAATTAAAAATTAAAAATTAAAAATTAAAAATTAAAAATTAAAAATTAAAAATTAAAAATTAAAAATTAAAAATTAAAAATTAAAAATTAAAAATTAAAAATTAAAAATTAAAAATTAAAAATTAAAAATTAAAAATTAAAAATTAAAAATTAAAAATTAAAAATTAAAAATTAAAAATTAAAAATTAAAAATTAAAAATTAAAAATTAAAAATTAAAAATTAAAAATTAAAAATTAAAAATTAAAAATTAAAAATTAAAAATTAAAAATTAAAAATTAAAAATTAAAAATTAAAAATTAAAAATTAAAAATTAAAAATTAAAAATTAAAAATTAAAAATTAAAAATTAAAAATTAAAAATTAAAAATTAAAAATTAAAAATTAAAAATTAAAAATTAAAAATTAAAAATTAAAAATTAAAAATTAAAAATTAAAAATTAAAAATTAAAAATTAAAAATTAAAAATTAAAAATTAAAAATTAAAAATTAAAACTTAAAAATTAAAAATTAAAAATTAAAAATTAAAAATTAAAAATTAAAAATTAAAAATTAAAAATTAACAATTAAAAATAAAAAATTTTAAATTTTAAATTTAAAATTTAAAATTTAAAATTTAAAATTTAAAATTTAAAATTTAAAATTTAAAATTTAAAATTTAAAATTTAAAATTTAAAATTTAAAATTTAAAATTTAAAATTTAAAATTTAAAATTTAAAATTTAAAATTTAAAATTTAAAATCTAAAATTTAAAATTTAAAAATTAAAATTTAAAATTTATAATTAAAAATTAAAAATTGAAAATTGAAAATTGAAAATTAAAAATGAAAAATTAAGAATTAAAAGTTAAAAATTATAAATTTAAAATTGAAAATTAAAAATTAAAAATTAAAAATTAAAAATTAAAAATTAAAAAATAAAAATTAAGAATTAAATATTAAAAATTAAAAATTAAAAATTAAAAATTAAAAATTAAAAATTAAAAATTAAAATTTAAAAATTAAAAATTAAAAATTAAAAATTAAAAATTAAACATTAAAAATTAAAAATTAAAAATTTAAAATTAAAAATTAAAAACTAAAAATTAAAAATTAAAAATTAAAAATTAAAAATTAAAAATTAAAAATTAAAAATTAAAAATTAAAAATTAAAAACTAAAAATTAAAAATTAAAAATTAAAAATTAAAAATTAAAAATTAAAAATTAAAAATTAAAAATTAAAAATTAAAAATTAAAAATTAAAAATTAAAAATTAAAAATTAAAAATTAAAAATTAAAAATTAAAAATTAAAAATTAAAAATTAAAAATTAAAAACTAAAAATTTAAAATAAAAAATTAAAAATTAAAAATTAAATATTAAAAATTAAAAATTAAAAATTAAAAATTAAAAATTAAAATTAAAAATTAAAAATTTAGAATTAAAAATTAAAAATTAAAAAATAAAAATTAAAAATTAAAAATTAAAAATTAAAAATAAAAAATTAAAAATTAAAAATTTAAAATTAAAAATTAAAAATTTAAAATTTAAAATTAAAAATTAAAAATTAAAAACTAAAAAATTAAAAATTAAAAATTAAAAATTAAAAATTAAAAATTAAAAATTAAAAATTAAAAATTAAAAATTAAAAATTAAAAATTAAAAATTAAAAATTAAAAATTAAAAATTAAAAATTAAAAATTAAAAATTAAAAATTAAAAATTAAAAATTAAAAATTAAAATTAAAAATTAAAAATTAAAAATTAAAAATTAAAAATTAAAAATTAAAAATTAATAATTAAAAATTAAAAATTAAATATTAAAAATTAAAAATTAAAAATTAAAATTAAAAAATAAAAATTTAAAATTAAAAATTAAAAAATAAAAATTAAAAATTAAAAATTAAAAATTAAAAATTAAAAATTAAATATTAAAAATTAAAAATTGAAAATTAAAACCTAAAAATCAAAAATCAAAAATCAAAAATTTAAAATTAAAAATTAAAAATTTAAAATTAAAAATTAAAAATTAAAAATTAAAAATTAAAAATTAATAATTAAAAATTAAAAATTAAAAATTAAAAATTAAAAATTAAAAATTAAAAATTAAAAATTAAAAATTAAAAATTAAAAATTAAAAATTAAAAATTAAAAATTAAAAATTAAAAATTAAAAATTAATAATTAAAAATTAAAAATTAAAAATTAAAAATTAAAAATTAAAAATTAAAAATTAAAAATTAAAAATTAAAAATTAAAAATTAAAAATTAAAAATTAAAAATTAAAAATTAAAAATTAAAAATTAAAAATTAAAAATTAAAAATTAAAAATTAAAAATTAAAAATTAAAAATTAAAAATTAAAAATTAAAAATTAAAAATTAAAAATTAAAAATTAAAAATTAAAAATTAAAAATTAAAAATAAAAAATTAAAAAATAAAAATTAAATATTAAAAATTAAAAATTAAAAATTAAAAATTAAACATTAAAAATTAAAAATTAAAAATTAAAAATTAAAAATTAAAAATTAAAAATTAAAAATTAAAAATTAAAAATTAAAAATTAAAAATTAAAAATTAAAAATTAAAAATTAAAAATTAAAAATTAAAAATTAAAAATTAAAAATTAAAAATTAAAAATTAAAAATTAAAAATTAAAAATTAAAAATTAAAAATTAAAAATTAAAAATTAAAAATTAAAAATTAAAAATTAAAAATTAAAAATTAAAAATTAAAAATTAAAAATTAAAAATTAAAAATTAAAAATTAAAAATTAAAAATTAAAAATTAAAAATTAAAAATTAAAAATTAAAAATTAAAAATTAAAAATTAAAAATTAAAAATTAAAAATTGAAAATTAAAAATTAAAAATTTAAAATTTTAAATTAAAAATTAAAAATTAAAAATTAAAAATGAAAAATTAAAAATCAAAAACTAAAAATTAAAAGTTAAAAATTAAAAATTAAAAATTAAAATTAAAAATTAAAAATTAAAAACTTAAAATTAAAAATTAAAAATTAAAAATTAAAAATTAAAAATTAAAAATTAAAAATTAAAAATTAAAAATTAAAAATTAAAAATTAAAAATTAAAAATTAAAAATTAAAATTAAAAATTAAAAATTAAAAATTAAAAATTAAAAATTAAAAATTAAAAATTAAAAATTAAAAATTAAAAATTAAAAATTAAAAATTAAAAATTAAAAATTAAAAATTAAAATTAAAAATTCGAAATTAAAAATTAAAAATTAAAAATTAAAAACTAAAAATTAAAAATTAAAAATTAAAAATTAAAAATTAAAAATTAAAAATCAAAAATTAAAAATTAAAAATTAAAAATTAAAAATTGAAAATTAAAAATTAAAAATTAAAAATTAAAAATTAAAAATTAAAAATTAAAAATTAGAAATTAAAAATTAAAAATTAAAAATTAAAAATTAAAAATTAAAAATTAAAAATTAAAAATTAAAAATTAAAAATTAAAAATTAAAAAATTAAAAATTAAAAATTAAAAATTAAAAATTAAAAATTAAAAATTAAAAATTAAAAATTAAAAATTAAAAATTAAAAATTAAAAATTAAAAATTAAAAATTAAAAATTAAAAATTAAAAATTAAAAATTAAAAATTAAAAATTAAAAATTAAAAATTAAAAATTAAAAATTAAAAATTAAAAATTAAAAATTAAAAATTAAAAATTAAAAATTAAAAATTAAAAATTAAAAATTAAAAATTAAAAATTAAAAATTAAAAATTAAAAATTAAAAATTAAAAATTAAAAATTAAAAATTAAAAATTAAAAATTAAAAATTAAAAATTAAAAATTAAAAATTAAAAATTAAAAGTTAAAAACTAAAAATTAAAAATTAAAAACTAAAAATTAAAAATTAAAAATTAAAAATTTAAAATTAAAAATTAAAAATTAAAAATTAAAAATTAAACATTAAACATTAAAAATTAAAAATTAAAAATTAAAAATTAAAAATTAAAAATTAAAAATTAAAAATTAAAAATTAAAAATTAAAAATTAAAAATTAAAAATTAAAAATTAAAAATTAAAAATTAAAAATTAAAAATTAAAAATTAAAAATTAAAAATTAAAAATTAAAAATTAAAAATTAAAATTAAAAAGTAAAAATTAAA
>CAVMKG010000774.1:20000-23251 GCA_963682025.1 Cordilura impudica
AAAATTAAAAATTAAAAATTAAAAATTAAAAATTAAAAATTAAAAATTAAAAATTAAAAATTAAAAATTAAAAATTAAAAATTAAAAATTAAAAATTAAAAATTAAAAATTAAAAATTAAAAATTAAAAATTAAAAATTAAAAACTAAAAATTAAAAATTAAAAATTAAAAATTGAAAATTAAAAATTAAAAATTAAAAATTAAAAATTAAAAATTAAAAATTAAAAATTAAAAATTAAAAATTAAAAATTAAAAATTACAAATTAAATTAAGAATTAAGAATTTAAAATTAAAAATTCAAAAATAAAAATTAAAAAATAAAAATTAAAATTTAAAAATTAAAAATTAAAAACTAAAAAATAAAAATTAAAAATTAAAAATTAAAAATTAAAAATTAAAAATTAAAAATTAAAAATTAAAAATTAAAAAATAAAAATTAAAAATTAAAAATTAAAAATTAAAAATTGAAAATTAAATATTATAAATTAAAAATTAAAAATTAAAAATTAAAAATTAAAAATTAAAAATTAAAAATTAAAAATTAAAAATTAAAAATTAAAAATTAAGAATTAAAAATTAAAAATTAAATAATAAAAATTAAAAATTAAAAATAAAAAATTAGAAATTAAAAATTAAAAATTAAAAATTAAAAATTTTAAATTTAAAATTAAAAATTAAAAATTAAAAATTAAAAATTAAAAATTAAAAATTAAAAATTAAAAATTAAAAATTAAAAATTAAAAATTAAAAATTAAAAATTAAAAATTAAAAATTAAAAATTAAAAATTAAAAATTAAAAATTAAAAATTAAAAACTAAAAATTAAAAATTAAAAATTAAAAATTAAAAATTAAAAATTAAAAATTAAAAATTAAAAATTAAAAATTAAAAATTAAAAATTAAAAATTAAAAATTAAAAATTAAAAATTAAAAATTAAAAATTAAAAATTAAAAATTAAAAATTAAAAATTAAAAATTAAAAATTAAAAATTAAAAATTAAAAATTAAAAAATTAAAAACTAAAAATTAAAAATTAAAAATTAAAAATTATATATTAAAAATTAAAAATTAAAAATAAAAATAAAAATTAAAATTAAAAAATAAAAATTTAAAATTAAAAATTAAAAATTAAAAAAAAAAATTAGAAATTAAAAATTAATAATTAAAAACGAAAAATCAAAAATCAAAAATTATAAATTAAAAATTAAAAATTTAAAATTAAAAATTAAAAATTAAAAATTAAAAATTAAAAATAAAAAATTAAAAACTAAAAATTAAAAATTAAAAATTAAAATTAAAATTAAAAATTAAAAAGTAAAAATTAAAAATTAAACATTAAAAATTAAAAATTAAAAATTAAAAATTATAAATTAAAAATTAAAAATTAAAAATTTAAAATTTTAAATTTAAAATTAAAAATTAAAAATGAAAAATTAAAAATCAAAAACTAAAAATTAAAAGTTAAAAATGTAAAATTAAAAATTAAAATTAAAAATTAAAAATTAAAAATTAAAAATTAAAAATTAAAAATTAAAAATTAATAATTAAAAATTAAAAATTAAAAATTAAAAATTAAAAATTAAAAATTAAAAATTAAAACTAAAAATTAAAAATTAAAAATTAAAAATTAAAAATTAAAAATTAAAAATTAAAAATTAAAAATTAAAAATTAAAAATTAAAAATTAAAAATTAAAAATTAAAAATTAAAAATTAAAAATTAAAATTAAAAATTAAAAATTAAAAATTTAAAATTAAAATTAAGAATTAAAAATTAAAAATTAAAAATTTAAAATTAAAAATTAAAAATTAAAAATTAAAAATTAGAAATTAAAAATTAAAAATTAAAAATTAAAAATTAAAAATTAAAAATTAAAAATTAAAAATTAAAAATTAAAAATTAAAAATTAAAAATTAAAAATTAAAAATTAAAAATTAAAAGTTAAAAGTTAAAAATTAAAAATTAAAAATTAAAAATTAAAAATTAAAAATTAAAAATTAAAAATTAAAAATTAAAAATTAAAAATTAAAAATTAAAAATTAAAAAGTAAAAATTAAAAATTAAAAATTAAAATTAAAAATTAAAAATTGAAAATTAAAAATTAAAAATTAAAAATTAAAAACTAAAAATTAAAAATTAAAAATTAAAAATTAAAAATTAAAAATTAAAAATTAAAAATTAAAAATTAAAAACTAAAAATTTAAAATTAAAAATTAAAAATTAAAAATTAAAAATTAAAAATTAAAAATTAAAAATTAAAAATTAAAAATTAAAAATTTTAAATTTTTAAAAATTAAAAATTAAAAATAAAAATTAAAAATTAAATATTAAAATTTAAAAATTAAAGATAAAAATTAAAAATTAATCTTTAAAAATTTAAAATTAAAAATTAAAAATTTTAAATTAAAAATTAAAAATTTAAAATTAAAAATTAAAAATTTTAAATTAAAAATTAAAAATGAAAAATTAAAAAATTAACAATTAAAAATAAAAAATTTAAAATTTAAAATTTAAAATTTAATAATATAATATAATATAATATAATATAATATAATATAATATAATATAATATAATATAATATAATATAATATAATATAATATAATATAATATAATATAATATAATATAATATAATATAATATAATATAATATAATATAATATAATATAATATAATATAATATAATATAATATAATATAATATAATATAATATAATATAATATAATATAATATAATATAATATAATATAATATAATATAATATAATATAATATAATATAATATAATATAATATAATATAATATAATATAATATAATATAATATAATATATATAATATAATATAATATAATATAATATAATATAATATAATATAATATAATATAATATAATATAATATAATATAATATAATATAATATAATATAATATAATATAATATAATATAATATAATATAATATAATATAATATAATATAATATAATATAATATAATATAATATAATATAATATAATATAATATAATATAATATAATATAATATAATATAATATAATATAATATAATATAATATAATATAATATAATATAATATAATATAATATAATATAATATAATATAATATAATATAATATAATATAATATAATATAATATAATATAATATAATATAATATATATAATATAATATAATATAATATAATTATAATATAATATAATATATATATATAATTAATATAATATAATATAATATAATATAATAT
>CAVMKG010000775.1:5000-12500 GCA_963682025.1 Cordilura impudica
ATTAAAAATTAAAAATTAAAAATTAAAAATTAAAAATTAAAAATTAAAAATTAAAAATTAAAAATTAAAAATTAAAAATTAAAAAATTCAAAATTAAAAATTAAAAATTAAAAAATAAAAATTAAAAATTAAAAATTAAAAATTAAAAATTAAAAATTAAAAATTAAAAATTAAAAATTAAAAATTAAAAATTAAAAATTAAAAATTAAAAATTAAAAATTAAAAATTAAAATTAAAAATTAAAATTAAAAATTAAAAATTAAAAATTAAAAATTAAAAATTAAAAATTAAAAATTAAAAATTAAAAATTAAAAATTAAAAATTAAAAATTAAAAATTAAAAATTAAAAATTAAAAATTAAAAATTAAAAATTAAAAATTAAAAATTAAAAATTAAAAATTAAAAATTAAAAATTAAAAATTAAAAATTAAAATTAAAAATTAAAAATCAAAAATTAAAAATTAAAAAATTAAAAATTAAAAATTAAAAATTAAAAATTAAAAATTAAAAATTAAAAATTAAAAATTAAAAATTAAAAATTAAAAATTAAAAATTAAAAATTAAAAATTAAAAATTAAAAATTAAAAATTAAAAATTAAAAATTAAAAATTAAAAATTAAAAATTAAAAATTAAAAATTAAAAATTAAAATTAAAAATTAAAAATTAAAAATTAAAAATTAAAAATTAAAAATTAAAAATTAAAAATTAAAAATTAAAAATTAAAAATTAAAAATTAAAAATTAAAAATTAAAAATTAAAAATTAAAAATTAAAAATTAAAAATTAAAATTAAAATTAAAAATTAAAAATTAAAAATTAAAAATTAAAAATTAAAAATTAAAAATTAAAAATTAAAAATTAAAAATTAAAAATTAAAAATTAAAAATTAAAAATTAAAAATTAAAAATTAAAAATTAAAAATTAAAAATTAAAAATTAAAAATTAAAAATTAAAAATTAAAAATTAAAAATTAAAAATTAAAAATTTAAAATTAAAAATTAAAAATTAAAAATTAAAAATTAAAAATTAAAAATTAAAAATTAAAAATTAAAAATTAAAAAATTAAAAATTAAAAATTAAAAATTAAAAATTAAAAAATAAAAATTAAAAATTAAAAATTAAAAATTAAAAATTAAAAATTAAAAATTAAAAATTAAAAATTAAAAATTAAAAATTAAAAACTAAAAATTAAAAATTAAAAATTAAAAATTAAAAAATTAAAAATTAAAAATTAAAAATTAAAAATTAAAAATTAAAAATTAAAAATTAAAAATTAAAAATCAAAAATTAAAAATTAAAAATTAAAAATTAAAAATTAAAAATTAAAAATTAAAAATTAAAAATTAAAAATTAAAAAATTAAAAATTAAAAATTAAAAATTAAAAATTAAAAATTAAAAATTAAAATTAAAAATTAAAAATTAAAAATTAAAAATTAAAAATTAAAAATTAAAAATTAAAAATTAAAAATTAAAAATTAAAAATTAAAAATTAAAAATTAAAAATTAAAAATTAAAAATTAAAAATTAAAAATTAAAAATTAAAAATTAAAAATTAAAAATTAAAAATTAAAAATTAAAAATTAAAAATTAAAAATTAAAAATTAAAAATTAAAAATTAAAAATTAAAAATTAAAAATTAAAAATTAAAATTAAAAATTAAAAATTAAAAATTAAAAATTAAAAATTAAAAATTAAAAATTAAAAATTAAAAATTAAAAATTAAAAATTAAAAATTAAAAATTAAAAATTAAAAATTAAAAATTAAAAATTAAAAATTAAAAATTAAAAATTAAAAATTAAAAATTAAAAATTAAAAATTAAAAATTAAAAATTAAAAATTAAAATTTGAAAATTAGAAAATTAAAAATTAAAAATTAAAAATTAAAAATTAAAAATTAAAAATTAAAAATTAAAAATTAAAAATTAAAAATTAAAAATTAAAAATTAAAAATTAAAAATAAAAATTAAAATTAAAAATTAAAAATTAAAAATTAAAATTAAAAATTAAAAATTAAAAATTAAAAATTAAAAATTAAAAATTAAAAATTAAAAATTAAAAATTAAAAATTAAAAAATTAAAAATTAAAAATTAAAAATTAAAAATTAAAAATTAAAAATTAAAAATTAAAAATTAAAAATTAAAAATTAAAAATTAAAAATTAAAAATTAAAAATTAAAAATTAAAATAAAATTAAAAATTAAAAATTAAAAATTAAAAATTAAAAATTAAAAATTAAAAATTAAAAAATTAAAAATTAAAAATTAAAAATTAAAAATTAAAAATTAAAAATTAAAAATTAAAAATTAAAAATTAAAAATTAAAAAATTAAAAATTAAAAATTAAAAATTAAAAATTAAAAATTAAAAATTAAAAATTAAAAATTAAAAATTAAAAATTAAAAATTAAAAATTAAAAATTAAAAATTAAAAATTAAAAATTAAAAATTAAAAATTAAAAATTAAAATTAAAAATTAAAAATTAAAATTAAAAATTAAAAATTAAAAATTAAAAATTAAAAATTAAAAATTAAAAAAATTAAAAATTAAAAATTAAAAATTAAAAATTAAAAATTAAAAATTAAAAATTAAAAATTAAAAATTAAAAATTAAAAATTAAAAATTAAAAATTAAAAATTAAAAATTAAAAATTAAAAATTAAAAATTAAAAATTAAAAATTAAAAATTAAAAATTAAAATTAAAAATTAAAAATTAAAAATTAAAAATTAAAAATTAAAAAATTATAAAAATTAAAAATTAAAAATTAAAAATTAAAAAATTAAAAATTAAAAATTAAAAATTAAAAAATAAAAATTAAAAATTAAAAATTAAAAATTAAAAATTAAAAATTAAAAATTAAAAATTAAAAATTAAAAATTAAAAATTAAAAATTAAAAATTAAAAATTAAAAATTAAAAATTAAAAATTAAAAATTAAAAATTAAAAATTAAAAATTAAAAATTAAAAATTAAAAATTAAAAATTAAAAATTAAAAATTAAAAATTAAAAATTAAAAATCAAAAATTAAAAATTAAAAATTAAAAATTAAAAATTAAAAATTAAAAATTAAAAATTAAAAATTAAAAATTAAAAATTAAAAATTAAAAATTAAAAATTAAAAATTAAAAATTAAAAATTAAAAATTAAAAATTAAAAATTAAAAATTAAAAATTAAAAATTAAAAATTAAAAATTAAAAATTAAAAATTAAAAATTAAAAATTAAAAATTAAAAATTAAAAATTAAAAATTAAAAATTAAAAATTAAAAATTAAAAATTAAAAATTAAAAATTAAAAATTAAAAATTAAAAATTAAAAATTAAAAATTAAAAATTAAAAATTAAAAATTAAAAATTAAAAATTAAAAATTAAAAATTAAAAATTAAAAATTAAAAATTAAAAATTAAAAATTAAAAATTAAAAATTAAAAATTAAAAATTAAAAATTAAAAATTAAAAATTAAAAATTAAAAATTAAAAATTAAAAATTAAAAATTAAAAATTAAAAATTAAAAATTAAAAATTAAAAATTAAAAATTAAAAATTAAAAATTAAAAATTAAAAATTAAAAATTAAAAATTAAAAATTAAAAATTAAAAATTAAAAATTAAAAATTTAAAATTAAAAATTAAAAATTAAAATTTGAAAATTAAAAATTAAAAATTAAAAATTAAATATTAAAAATTAAAAATTAAAAATTAAAAATTAAAAATTAAAAATTAAAAATTAAAAATTAAAAATTAAAAATTAAAAATTAAAAATTAAAAATAAAAATTAAAAATTAAAAATTAAAAATTAAAAATTAAAAATTAAAAATTAAAATTTAAAAATTAAAAATTAAAAATTTAAAATTAATTATTTAAAATTTAAAATTAAAAATTAAAAATTAAAAATTAAAAATTAAAAATTAAAAATTAAAAATTAAAAATTAAAAATTAAAAATAAAAACAAAAACAAAAATAACAAATTAACAATTAAAAGTAAAAATTAAAAATTAAAAATTTTAAATTAAAAATTAAGAATTAAAAATGAAGAATTAAAAATTTAAAATTAAAAATTAAATATTAAAAATTAAAAATTAAGAATTAAAAATTAAAAATTAAATATTAAAAATTAAAAATTAAAAATTAAAAATTAAAAATTAAAAATTAAAAATTAAAAATTAAAAATTAAAAATTAAAAATTAAAAATTAAAAATTAAAAATTAAAAATTAAAAATTAAAAATTAAAAATTAAAAATTAAAAATTAAAAATTAAAAATTAAAAATTAAAAATTAAAAATTAAAAATTAAAAATTAAAAATTAAAAATTAAAAATTACAAATTAAAAAGTAAAAAGTAAAAATGAAAAATTAAAAACTAAAAATTAAAAATTAAAAATTAAAAATTAAAAATTAAGAATTAAAAATTAAAAATTAAAAATTAAAAATTAAAAATTGAAAATTAAAAATTAAAAATTTAAAATTAAAAATTAAAAATTAAAAATTAAAAATTAAAAATTAAAAATTAAAAATTAAAAATTAAAAATTAAAAATTAAAAATTAAAAATTAAAAATTAAAAATTCAAAATTAAAAATTAAAAATAAAAAAATAAAAATTTAAAAATTAAAAATTAAAAATTAAAAATTAAAAATTAAAAATTAAAAATTAAAAATTAAAAATTAAAAATTAAAAATTAAAAATTAAAAATTAAAAATTAAAAATTAAAAATTAAAAATTAAAAATTAAAAAGTAAAAATTAAAATTTAAAAGTTAAAAATTAAAAATTAAAAATTAAAAATTTTTAAATTAAAAATTAAAAATTAAAAATTAAAAATTAAAAATTTAAAATTTAAAATTAAAAATTAAAAACTAAAAATTAAAAAGTCAAAATTAAAAATTAAAATTTTAAAATTAATAATTAATAATAAAAAATTAAAAATTAAAAATTAAAAATTAAAATTAAAAATTAAAAATTAAAAAGTAAAAAGTAAAAATTAAAAATTTTAAATTTAAAATTAAAAATTAAAAATTAAAAATTAAAAACTAAAATTAAAAATTAAAAATTAAAAAATAAAAATTAAAAAATAAAAATTAAAAATTAAAAATTAAAAATTAAAAATTAAAAATTAAAAATTAAATATTAAAAATTAAAAATTAAAAATAAAAATAAAAATTAAAATTAAAAATTAAAAATTAAAAATTAAAAATTAAAAATTAAAAATTAAAAGTTAAAAATTAAAAATTAAAAATTAAAAATTAAAAATTAAAAATTAAAAATTAAAAATAAAAAATTAAAAATTAAAAATTAAAAATTAAAAATTAAAAATTAAATATTAAAAATTAAAAACTAAAAATTAAAAATTAAAAATTAAAAACTAAAATTAAAAATTAAAAATTAAAAAATAAAAAATAAAAATTAAAAAATAAAAATTAAAAATTAAAAATTAAAAATTAAAAATTAAAAATTAAAAAATAAAAATTAAAAATTAAAAATTAAAAACTAAAAATTAAAAATTAAAAATTAAAAATTAAAAATTAAAATTAAAATTTAAAAATTAAAAATTAAAAATTAAAGATTAAAAATTAAAAATTAAAACTAAAAAGTAAAATTTAAAAATTAAAAATTTAAAATTAAAAATTAAAAATTAAAAATTAAAAATTAAAAATTAAAATTAAAAATTAAAAATTAAAAATTAAAAATTAAAAATTAAAAATTAAAAATTAAAAATTAAAAATTAATAATTAAAAATTAAAAATAAAAAATAAAAAATTAAAAATTAAAAATTAAAAATTAAAAATTAAAAATTAAAAATTAAAAATTAAAAATTAAAAATTAAAAATTAAAAATTAAAAATTAAAAATTAAAAATTAAAAATTAAAAATTAAAAATAAAAATTAAAAATTAAAAATTAAAAATTAAAAATTCAAAATTCAAAATTCAAAATTAAAAATTAAAAATTAAAAATTAAAAATTAATAATCAAAAATTAAAAATTAAAAATTAAAAATTAAAAATTAAAAATTAAAAATTAAAAATTAAAAATTAAAAATTAAAAATTAAAAATTAAAAATTAAAAATTAAAAATTAAAAATTAAAAATTAAAAATTAAAAATTAAAAATTAAAAATTAAAAATTAAAACTAAAAATTAAAACTTAAAAATTAAAAATTAAAAATTAAAAATTAAAAATTAAAAATTAAAAATTAAAAATTAAAAATTAAAATAAAAATTAAAAATTAAAAATTAAAAATTAAAAATTAAAAATTAAAAATTAAAAATTAAAAATTAAAAACTAAAAATTAAAAATTAAAAATTAAAAATTGAAAATTAAAAATTTAAAAATTAAAGATTTAAAAATGAAAAAAAAATATTTAAAAATTAAAAATTAAAAATTAAAAATTAAAAATTAAAAATTAAAAATTAAAAATTAAAAATTAAATATTAAAAATTAAAAATTTAAAACTAAAAATTGAAAATTAAAAATTAATAATTAAAATTTAAAAATAAAAATTAAAAATTAAAAATTAAAAATTAAGAATTAAAAATTAAAAATTAAAATTTAAAATTAAAAATAAAAATTAAAAATTAAAAATTAAAAATTAAAAATTAAAAATTAAAAATTAAAAATTAAAAATTTAAAATTTAAAATTAAAAATTAAAAATTAAAAATTAAAACTTAAAAATTAAAATTAAAAATTAAAAATTAAAAATTAAAAATTATAAATTAAAAATTAAAAATTAATAATTAAAAATTAAAAATTAAAAATTAAAAATTAAAAATTAAAAATTAAAAATTAAAAATTAAAAATTAAAAATTAAAAATTAAAAATTAAAAATTAAAAATTAAAAATTAAAAATTAAAAATTAAAAATTAAAAATTAAAAATTAAAAATTAAAAATTAAAAATTAAAAATTAAAAATTAAAAATTAAAAATTAAAAATTAAAAATTAAAAATTAAAAATTAAAAATTAAAAATTAAAAATTAAAAATTAAAAATTAAAAATTAAAAATTATAAATTAAAAATTAAAAATTAAAAATTAAAAATTAAAAATTAAAAATTAAAAATTAAAAATTAAAAATTAAAAATTAAAAATTAAAAATTAAAAATAAAAATTAAAAATTAAAAATTAAAAATTAAAAATTAAAAATTCAAAATTCAAAATTAAAAATTAAGAATTAAAAATTAAAAATTAAAAATTAAAAATTAAAAATCAAAAATTAAAAATTAAAAATAAAAAATTAAAAATTAAAAATTAAAAATTAAAAATTAAAAATTAAAAATTAAAAATAAAAAATTAAAAATTAAAAATTAAAAATTAAAAATTAAAAATTAAAAATTAAAAATTAAAAATTAAAAATTAAAAATTAAAAATTAAAAATTAAAAATTAAAAATTAAAATTAAAACTTAAAAATTAAAAATTAAAAATTAAAAATTAAAAATTAAAAATTAAAAATTAAAAATTAAAAATTAAAAATTAAAAATTAAAAATTAAAAATTAAAAATTAAAAATTAAAAATTA
>CAVMKG010000775.1:22500-24364 GCA_963682025.1 Cordilura impudica
AAATTAAAAATTAAGAATTAAAAATTAAAAATTAAAAATTAAAAATTAAAAATTAAAAATTAAAAATTAAAAATTAAAAATTAAAAATTAAAAATTAAAAATTAAAAATTAAAAATTAAAAATTAAAAATTAAAAAATTAAAAATTAAAAATTAAAAATTAAAAATTTAAAATATTAAAAATTAAAAATTAAAAATTAAAAATTAAAAATTAAAAATTAAAAATTAAAAATTAAAAATTAAAATTAAAAATTAAAAATTAAAAATTAAAAATTAAAAATTAAAAATTAAAAATTAAAAATTAAAATTAAAAACTAAAAACTAAAAATTAAAAATTTAAAAATTAAAGATTTAAAAATGAAAAAAAAAATATTAAAAATAAAAAATTAAAAATTCAAAATTAAAAATTAAAAATTAAAAATTAAAAATTAAAAATTAAAAATTAAAAACTAAAAATTAAAAATTAAAAATTAAAAATTAAAAATTAAAAATTAAAAATTAAATATTAAAAATTAAAAATTAAAAATAAAAATAAAAATTAAAATTAAAAATTAAAAATTAAAAATTAAAAATTAAAAATTAGAAATTAAAAATAAAAAATTAAAAATTAAAAATTAAAAATTAAAAATTAAAAATTAAAAATTAAAAATTAAAAATTAAAAATTAAAAATTAAAAATTAAAAATTAAAAATTAAAAATTAAAAATTAAAAATTAAAAATTAAAAATTAAAAATTAAAAATTAAAAATTAAAATTAAAAATTAAAAATTAAAAATTAAAAATTAAAAATTAAAAATTAAAAATTAAAAATTAAAAGTTAAAAATTAAAAAATTAAAAATTAAAAATTAAAAATTAAAAATTAAAAATTAAAAATTAAAAATTAAAAATTAAAAATTAAAAATTAAAAATTAAAAATTAAAAATTAAAAATTAAAAATTAAAAATTAGAAATTAAAAATTAAAAATTAAAATTAAAAACTAAAAATTAAAAATTAAAAATTAAAAATTAAAAATTAAAAATTAAAAATTAAAAATTAAAAATTAAAAATTAAAAATTAAAAATAAAAATTAAAAATTAAAAATTAAAAATTAAAAATTAAAAATTAATAATTAAAAATTAAAAATTAAAAATTAAAAATTAAAAATTAAAAATTAAAAATTTAAAAATTAAAAATTAAAAATTAAAATTAAAAATTAAAAATTAAAACTTAAAAATTAAAAATTAAAAATTAAAAATTTTAAATTAAAAATTAAAAATTAAAAATTAAAAATTAAAAATTTAAAATTAAAAATTAAATCTAAAAATTAAAAATTCAAAATTAAAAACTAAAAATTAAAAATTAAAAATTAATAATTAATAATTAAAAATTAAAAATTAAAAATTAAAAATTAAAAAATAAAAATTAAAAATTAAAAATTAAAAATTAAAAAATTAAAAATTAAAAATTAAAAATTAAAAATTAAAAATTAAAAATTAAAAATTAAAAATTAAAAATTAAAAATTAAAAATTAAAAATTAAAAATTAAAAATTAAAAATTAAAAATTAAAAATTAAAAATTAAAAATTAAAAATTAAAAATTAAAAATTAAAAATTAAAAATTAAGAATTAAAAATTAAAAATTAAAAATTAAAAATTAAAAATTAAAAATTAAAAATTAAAAATTAAAAATTAAAAATTAAAAATTAAAAATTAAAAATTAAAAATTAAAAATTACAAATTAAAAAGTAAAAAGTAAAAATTAAAAATTAAAAACTAAAAATTAAAAATTACAAATTAAAAATTAAGAATTAAAAATTAAAAATTAAAAATTGAAAATTAAAAATTAAAAATTAAAAATTAAAAATTAAAAATTAAAAATTTAAAAA
>CAVMKG010000776.1:10000-12500 GCA_963682025.1 Cordilura impudica
AATTTTTAATTTTTAATTTTTAATTTTAATTTTTAATTTTTAATTTTTAATTTTTAATTTTTAATTTTTAATTTTTAATTTTTAATTTTTAATTTTTAATTTTTAATTTTTAATTTTTAATTTTTAATTTTTAATTTTTAATTTTTAATTTTTAATTTTTAATTTTTAATTTTTAATTTTTAATTTTTAATTTTTTATTTTTAATTTTTAATTTTTAATTTTTAATTTTTAATTTTTAATTTTTAATTTTTAATTTTTAATTTTTAATTTTTAATTTTTAATTTTTAATTTTTAATTTTTAATTTTTAATTTTTAATTTTTAATTTTTAATTTTTAATTTTTAATTTTTAATTTTTAATTTTTAATTTTTAATTTTTAATTTTTAATTTTTAATTTTTAATTTTTAATTTTTAATTTTTAATTTTTAATTTTTAATTTTTAATTTTTAATTTTTAATTTTTAATTTTTAATTTTTAATTTTTAATTTTTAATTTTTAATTTTTAATTTTAATTTTTAATTTTTAATTTTTAATTTTTAATTTTTAATTTTTAATTTTTAATTTTTAATTTTTAATTTTTAATTTTTAATTTTTAATTTTTAATTTTTAATTTTTAATTTTTAATTTTTAATTTTTAATTTTTAATTTTTAATTTTTAATTTTTAATTTTTAATTTTTAATTTTTAATTTTTAATTTTTAATTTTAATTTTTAATTTTTAATTTTTAATTTTTAATTTTAATTTTTAATTTTTAATTTTTAATTCTTAATTCTTAATTCTTAATTTTTAATTTTTAATTTTTAATTTTTAATTTTTAATTTTTAATTTTTAATTTTAATTTTTAATTTTTAATTGTGAATTTTTAATTTTTAATTTTTAATTCTTAATTTTTAATTTTTAATTTTTAATTTTTAATTTTTAATTTTTAATTTTTAATTTTTAATTTTTAATTTTTAATTTTTAATTTTTAATTTTTAATTTTTAATTTTTAATTTTTAAATTTTTAATTTTTAATTTTTAATTTTTAATTTTTAATTTTTAATTTTTAATTTTTAATTTTTAATTTTTAGTTTTTAATTTTTAATTTTTAATTTTTATTTTTAATTTTTAATTTTTAATTTTTAATTTTTAATTTTTAATTTTTAATTTTTAATTTTTAATTTTTAATTTTAAATATTTAATTTTTAATTTTTAATATTTAATTTATAATTTTTAATTTTTAATTTTTAATTTTTAATTTTTAATTTTTAATTTTTAATTTTTAATTTTTAATTTTTAATTTTTAATTTTTAATTTTTAATTTTTAATTTTTAATTTTTAATTTTTAATTTTTAATTTTTAATTTTTAATTTAATTTTTAATTTTTAATTTTTAATTTTTAATTTTTAATTTTTAATTTTTAATTTTTAATTTTTAATTTTTAATTTTTAATTTTTAATTTTTAATTTTTAATTTTTAATTTTTAATTTTTAATTTTTAATTTTTAATTTTTAATTTTTAATTTTTAATTTTTAAGTTTTTAATTTTTAATTTTTAATTTTTAATTTTAAATTTTAAATTTTAATTTTAAATTTTAAATTTTTAATTTTTAATTTCTAATTTTTAATTTTTAATTTTAAATTTTTAATTTTAAATTTTAAACTTTAAATTTTTAATTTTTAGTTATTAATTTTAAATTTTTAATTTTTAATTTTTAAATTTTTAATTTTTAATTTTTAATTTTTAATTTTTAATTTTTAATTTTTAATTTTTAATTTTTAATTTTTAATTTTTAATTTTTAATTTTTAATTTTTAATTTTTAATTTTTAATTTTTAATTTTTAATTTTTAATTTTTAATTTTTAATTTTTAATTTTTAATTTTTAATTTTTAATTTTTAATTTTTAATTTTTAATTTTTAATTTTTAATTTTTAATTTTTAATTTTTAATTTTTAATTTTTAATTTTTAATTTTTAATTTTTAATTTTTAATTTTTAATTTTTAATTTTTAATTTTTAATTTTTAATTTTTAATTTTTAATTTTTAATTTTTAATTTTTAATTTTTAATTTTTAATTTTTTATTTTTAATTTTTAATTTTTAATTTTTAATTTTTAATTTTTAATTTTTAATTTTTAATTTTTAATTTTTAATTTTTAATTTTTAATTTTTAATTTTTAATTTTTAATTTTTAATTTTTAATTTTTAATTTTTAATTTTTAATTTTTAATTTTTAATTTTTAATTTTTAATTTTTAATTTTTAATTTTTAATTTTTAATTTTTAATTTTTAATTTTTAATTTTTAATTTTTAATTTTTAATTTTTAATTTTTAATTTTTAATTTTTAATTTTTAATTTTTAATTTTTAATTTTTAATTTTTAATTTTTAATTTTTAATTTTTAATTTTTAATTTTTAATTTTTAATTTTTAATTTTTAATTTTTAATTTTTAATTTTTAATTTTTAATTTTTAATTTTTAATTTTTAATTTTTAATTTTTAATTTTTAATTTTTAATTTTT
>CAVMKG010000776.1:37500-39078 GCA_963682025.1 Cordilura impudica
TTAATTTTAATTTTAATTTTAATTTTAATTTTAATTTTAATTTTAATTTTAATTTTTAATGGTTATGTTTTAATTTAATTTTTAATTTTTAATTGAGATTTTTGAATTTTTAATTTTTAATTTTAATTTTTAATTTAATTTTTAATTTTAATTTTTAATTTTTTAATTTTTAATTTTTAATTTTTAATTTTTAATTTTTAATTTTTAATTTTTAATTTTTAATTTTTAATTTTTAATTTTTAATTTTTAATTTTTAATTTTTAATTTTTAATTTTTAATTTTTAATTTTTAATTTTTAATTTTTAATTTTTAATTTTTAATTTTTAATTTTTAATTTTTAATTTTTAATTTTTAATTTTTAATTTTAATTTTATTTTTAATTTTTAATTTTTAATTTTTAATTTTTAATTTTTAATTTTTAATTTTTAATTTTTAATTTTTAATTTTTAATTTTAATTTTTAATTTTTAATTTTTAATTTTTAATTTTAATTTTTAATTTTTAATTTTTAATTTTTAATTTTTAATTTTTAATTTTTAATTTTTAATTTTTAATTTTTTAATTTTTAATTTTAATTTTTAATTTTAATTTTTAATTTTTAATTTTTAATTTTAATTTTTGACTTTTAATTTTTAATTTTTTTTTATTCTTAATTTTTAATTTTAATTTTCAATTTTTAATTTTTTATTTTTAATTTTTAATTTTTAGTTTTTAATTTTAGTTTTTAATTTTTAATTTTTAATTTTATTTTTTAATTTTTAATTTTTATTTTAATTTTTAATTTTTAATTTTTAATTTTTAATTTTTAATTTTTAATTTTAATTTTTAATTTTTAATTTTTAATTTTTAATTTTTAATTTTTAATTTTTAATTTTTAATTTTAATTTTTAATTTTTAATTTTTAATTTTTAATTTTTAATTTTAATTTTAATTTAAATTTATAATTTTTAATTTTTCATTTTAATTTTTAATTTTTAAATTTTAATTTTCAATTTTTAATTTTTAATTTTAAATTTTTAATTTTTAATTTTTTATTTTTAATTTTTAATTTTTTATTTTTAATTTTAATTTTTAATTTTTAGTTTTTAATTTTTAATTTTTAATTTTTAATTTTTAACTTTTAATTTTTAATTTTTAATTTAAAATTTTTAATTTTTAATTTTTAATTTTAATTTTAATTTTTAATTTTTAATTTTTAATTTTTAATTTTTAATTTTTAATTTTTAATTTTTAATTTTTAATTTTTTAATTTTTAATTTTTAATTTTTAATTTTTAATTTTTAATTTTTAATTTTTAATTTTTTAATTTTTAATTTTTAATTTTTAATTTTTAATTTTAATTTTTAATTTTAAATTTTAAATTTTTAATTTTTAATTTTTAATTTTTAATTTTTAATTTTTAATTTTAATTTTTAATTTTTAATTTTTAATTTTTAATTTTTAATTTTTAATTTTTAATTTTTAATTTTTAATTTTTAATTTTTAATTTTTAATTTTTAATTTTTAATTTTTAATTTTTAATTTTAATTTTTAATTTTTAATTTTTAATTTTTAATTTTTAATTTTTAATTTTTAATTT
>CAVMKG010000778.1:2500-5000 GCA_963682025.1 Cordilura impudica
TAATTTTTAATTTTTAATTTTTAATTTTTAATTTTTAATTTTTAATTTTTAATTTTTAATTTTTAATTTTTAATTTTTAATTTTTAATTTTTAATTTTTAATTTTTAATTTTTAATTTTTAATTTTTAATTTTTAATTTTTAATTTTTAATTTTTAATTTTTAATTTTTAATTTTTAATTTTTAATTTTTAATTTTTAATTTTTAATTTTTAATTTTTAATTTTTAATTTTTAATTTTTAATTTTTAATTTTTAATTTTTAATTTTTAATTTTTTTTAATTTTTAATTTTTAATTTTTAATTTTTAATTTTTAATTTTTAATTTTTAATTTTAATTTTTAATTTTTAATTTTTAATTTTTAATATTTAATTTTTTATTTTTAATTTTTAATTTTTAATTTTTAATTTTTAATTTTTAATTTTTAATTTTTAATTTTTAATTTTTAATTTTTAATTTTTAATTTTTAATTTTTAATTTTTAATTTTTAATTTTTAATTTTTAATTTTAATTTTTAATTTTTAATTTTTAAATTTTAATTTTTAATTTTTAATTTTTAATTTTAAATTTTTAATTTTAAATTTTAAATTTTTAATTTTTAATTTTTAATTTTTAATTTTTATTTTTAATTTTTAATTTTTAGTTTATAATTTTTAATTTTTAATTTCTAATTTTTAATTTTTAATTTTTAATTTTTAATTTTTAATTTTTAATTTTTAATTTTTATTTTTTTATTTTTAATTTTTAATTTTTAATTTTTAATTTTTAATTTTTAATTTTTAATTTTTAATTTTTAATTTTTAACTTTTAATTTTTAATTTGTAATTTTTAATTTTTAATTTTTAAGTTTTAATTTTTAATTTTTAATTTTTAATTTTTAATTTTTAATTTTTAATTTTTAATTTTTAATTTTTAATTTTTAATTTTTAATTTTTAATTTTTAATTTTTAATTTTTAATATTTAATTATTAATTTTTAATTTTTAATTTTTAATTTTTAATTATTAATTTTTAATTTTTAATTTTTAATTTTTAATTTTTAATTTTTAATTTTTAATTTTTAATTTTTAATTTTTAATTTTTAATTTTTAATTTTTAATTTTTAATTTTTAATTTTTAATTTTTAATTTTTAATTTTTAATTTTAAATTTTTAAATCTTAATTTTTAATTTTTAATTTTAATTTTTAATTTTTAATTTTTAATTTTTAATTTTTAATTTTAATTTTTAATTTTTAATTTTTAATTTTTAATTTTTAATTTTTAATTTTTAATTTTTAATTTTTAATTTTTAATTTTTAATTTTTAATTTTTAATTTTGAATTTTTAATTTTTAATTTTTAATTTTTAATTTTTAATTTTTAATTTTTAATTTTTAATTTTTAATTTTTAATTTTTAATTTTTAATTTTTAATTTTTAATTTTTAATTTTTAATTTTTAATTTTTAATTTTTAATTTTTAATTTTTAATTTTTAATTTTAAATTTTAAATTTTTAATTTTTAATTTTTAATTTTTAATTTTTAATTTTTAATTTTTAATTTTTAATTTTTTAATTTTTAATTTTTAATTTTTAATTTTTAATTTTTAATTTTTAATTTTAAATTTTAAATTTTTAATTTTTAATTTTTAATTTTTAATTTTTAATTTTTAATTTTTAATTTTTAATTTTTAATTTTTAATTTTTAATTTTTAATTTTTAATTTTTAATTTTTAATTTTTAATTTTTAATTTTTAATTTTTAATTTTAAATTTTAAATTTTTAATTTTTAATTTTTAATTTTTAATTTTTAATTTTTAATTTTTAATTTTTAATTTTTAATTTTTAATTTTTAATTTTTAATTTTTAATTTTTAATTTTTAATTTTTAATTTTTAATTTTTAATTTTTAATTTTTAATTTTTAATTTTTAATTTTTAATTTTTAATTTTTAATTTTTAATTTTTAATTTTTAATTTTTAATTTTTAATTTTTAATTTTTAATTTTTAATTTTAATTTTTAATTTTTAATTTTTAATTTTAATTTTTAATTTTTAATTTTTAATTTTAATTTTTAATTTTTAATTTTTAATTTTTAATTTTTAATTTTTAATTTTTAATTTTTAATTTTTAATTTTTAATTTTTAATTTTTAATTTTTAATTTTTAATTTTTAATTTTTAATTTTTAATTTTTAATTTTTAATTTTTAATTTTTAATTTTAAATTTTTAATTTTTAATTTTTAATTTTTAATTTTTAATTTTTAATTTTTAATTTTTAATTTTTAATTTTTAATTTTAAATTTTTAATTTTTAATTTTTAATTTTTAATTTTTAATTTTTAATTTTTAATTTTTAATTTTTAATTTTTAATTTTTAATTTTTAATTTTTAATTTTTAATTTTTAATTTTTAATTTTTAATTTTTAATTTTTAATTTTTAATTTTTAATTTTTAATTTTTAATTTTTAATTTTTAATTTTTAATTTTTAATTTTTAATTTTTAATTTTTAATTTTTAATTTTTAATT
>CAVMKG010000778.1:10000-25000 GCA_963682025.1 Cordilura impudica
TTTTAATTTTTAATTTTTAATTTTTAATTTTTAATTTTTAATTTTTAATTTTTAATTTTTAATTTTTAATTTTTAATTTTTAATTTTTAATTTTTAATTTTTAATTTTTAATTTTTAATTTTTAATTTTTAATTTTTAATTTTTAATTTTTAATTTTTAATTTTTAATTTTTAATTTTTAATTTTTAATTTTTAATTTTTAATTTTTAATTTTTAATTTTTAATTTTTAATTTTTAATTTTTAATTTTTAATTTTTAATTTTTAATTTTTAATTTTTAATTTTTAATTTTTAATTTTTAATTTTTAATTTTTAATTTTTAATTTTTAATTTTTAATTTTTAATTTTTAATTTTTAATTTTTAATTTTTAATTTTTAATTTTTAATTTTTAATTTTTAATTTTTAATTTTTAATTTTTAATTTTTAATTTTTAATTTTTAATTTTTAATTTTTAATTTTTAATTTTTAATTTTTAATTTTTAATTTTTAATTTTTAATTTTTAATTTTTAATTTTTAATTTTTAATTTTTAATTTTTAATTTTTAATTTTTTTTTATTTTTAATTTTTAATTTTTAATTTTTAATTTTTAATTTTTAATTTTTAATTTTTAATTTTTAATTTTTAATTTTTAATTTTTAATTTTTAATTTTTAATTTTTAATTTTTAATTTTTAATTTTTAATTTTTAATTTTTAATTTTTAATTTTTAATTTTTAATTTTTAATTTTTAATTTTTAATTTTTAATTTTTAATTTTTAATTTTTAATTTTTAATTTTTAATTTTTAATTTTTTTTTATTTTTAATTTTTAGTTTTTAATTTTTAATTTTTAATTTTTAATTTTTAATTTTTAATTTTTAATTTTTAATTTTTAATTTTTAATTTTTAATTTTTAATTTTTAATTTTTAATTTTTAATTTTTAATTTTTAATTTTTAATTTTTAATTTTTAATTTTTAATTTTTAATTTTTAATTTTTAATTTTTAATTTTTAATTTTTAATTTTTAATTTTTAATTTTTAATTTTTAATTTTTAATTTTTAATTTTTAATTTTTAATTTTTAATTTTTAATTTTTAATTTTTAATTTTTAATTTTTAATTTTAAATTTTTAATTTTTAATTTTTAATTTTTAATTTTTAATTTTTAGTTTTTAATTTTTAATTTTTAATTTTTAATTTTTAATTTTTAGTTTTTAATTTTTAATTTTTAATTTTTAATTTTTACTTTTTAATTTTTAATTTATAATTTTTAGTTTTTAGTTTTTAATTTTTAGTTTTTAATTTTTAATTTTTAATTTTTAATTTTTAGTTTTTAATTTTTAATTTTTAATTTTTTATTTTTAATTTTTAATTTTTAATTTTTAACTTTTAATTTTTTATTTTTAATTCTTAATTTTTAATTTTTAATTTTTAATTTTTAATTTTTAATTTTTAATTTTTAATTTTTAATTTTTAATTTTTAATTTTTAATTTTTAATTTTTAATTTTTAATTTTTAATTTTTAATTTTTAATTTTTAATTTTTAATTTTTAATTTTTAATTTTTAATTTTTAATTTTTAATTTTTAATTTTTAATTTTTAATTTTTAATTTTTAATTTTTAATTTTTAATTTTTAATTTTTAATTTTTAATTTTTAATTTTTAATTTTTAATTTTTAATTTTTAATTTTTAATTTTTAATTTTTAATTTTTAATTTTTAATTTTTAATTTTTAATTTTTAATTTTTAATTTTTAATTTTTAATTTTTAATTTTTAATTTTGAATTTTTAATTTTTAATTTTTAATTTTTAATTTTTAATTTTTAATTTTTAATTTTTAATTTTTAATTTTTAATTTTTAATTTTTAATTTTTAATTTTTAATTTTTAATTTTTAATTTTTAATTTTTAATTTTTAATTTTTAATATTTAATTATTAATTTTTAATTTTTAATTTTTAATTTTTAATTTTTAATTTTTAATTTTTAATTTTTAATTTTTAATTTTTAATTTTTAATTTTTAATTTTTAATTTTTAATTTTTAATTTTTAATTTTTAATTTTTAATTTTTAATTTTTAATTTTTAATTTTTAATTTTTAATTTTAAATTTTAAATTTTAAATTTTTAATTTTTAATTTTTAATTTTTAATTTTTAATTTTTAATTTTTAATTTTTAATTTTTAATTTTTAATTTTTAATTTTTAATTTTTAATTTTTAATTTTTAATTTTTAATTTTTAATTTTTAATTTTTAATTTTTAATTTTTAATTTTTAATTTTTAATTTTTAATTTTTAATTTTTAATTTTTAATTTTTAATTTTTAATTTTTAATTTTTAATTTTTAATTTTTAATTTTTAATTTTTAATTTTTAATTTTTAATTTTTAATTTTTAATTTTTAATTTTTAATTTTTAATTTTTAATTTTTAATTTTTAATTTTAAAATTTAAATTTTTAATTTTTAATTTTTAATTTTTAATTTTTAATTTTTAATTTTTAATTTTTAATTTTTAATTTTTAATTTTTAATTTTTAATTTTTAATTTTTAATTTTTAATTTTTAATTTTTAATTTTTAATTTTTAATTTTTAATTTTTAATTTTTAATTTTTAATTTTTAATTTTTAATTTTTAATTTTTAATTTTTAATTTTTAATTTTTAATTTTTAATTTTTAATTTTTAATTTTTAATTTTTAATTTTTAATTTTTAATTTTTAATTTTTAATTTTTAATTTTTAATTTTTATTTTTAATTTTTAATTTTTAATTTTTAATTTTCAATTTTTAATTTTTAATTTTTAATTTTTAATCTTTAATGATTAATTTTTAATTTTTAATTTTTAATTTTTAATGTTTAATTTTTAATTTTTAATTTTTAATTTTTAATTTTTAATTTTTAATTTTAAATTTTTATTTTTAAATTTTTTATTTTTAATTTTTAATTTTTAATTTTAAATTTTTAATTTTTAATTTTTAATTTTTAATTTTTAATTTTTAATTTTTAATTTTTAATTTTTAATTTTTAATTTTTAATTTATAATTTTTAATTTTTATTTTGTAATTTTTTATTTTTAATTTTTAATTTTTAATTTTTAATTTTTAATTTTTTATTTTTCATTTTTAAATTTTAATTTTTAATTTTTAATTTTTAATTTTTAATTTTTAATTTTTAATTTTTAATTTTTAATTTTTAATTTTTAATTTTTAATTTTTAATTTTTAATTTTAAATTTTTAATTTTTAATTTTTAATTTTTAATTTTTAATTTTTAATTTTTTGTTTTTTATTGATCAGTTTTCATTATTAATTTTGAATTTTTCATTTTTAATTTTTCATTTTTCATTTATCATTTTTAATTTTTTATTTTTAATTTTTAATTATTATTTTTAATTTTTCTTATTTCATATTTCATTTTTCATTTTTCACTTTTCGGTTTTAATTTTTTATTTTTTATGTTTTATTTTTATACCCTATACCACTACGTGGTTTGTGTAAAAATGACTTTGTGCTGCTGTTTGTAACTACCAAATATATTTGACCTAGACCCATCTTTTATTATACCGATCGACTCAAAATCACTTAAGCGAGATCCGTCCGCCCGTCTGTCCTTCTGTGTGTCCATGTAAACCTTTTAATCAAACTACAGGTCGCAAACATGTATATATTTTAATAAAATTTAGTATATAAGCTTTTATCGGCCATAGGCTGAACGTTGTTGAAATTGGTGAAATTCGGTCCATGTTCAGACCTAGTCCCATACAAATGACCACTATGAAATCGACTTAAATTGCCATAAGATCCAAATTATCATATAGATCTCAGTCAAATTGGCTGTGTGTGCTTATTATATCCATTAATCAGTAGTCCAAAAAAAAAACCCCATAAGACAATTCTTAGTCATAGCCCCATATAGAGCTGCTTTCCGCTCTTCACTTAAATCTATCAAAAAACAAAAATATTTAACCGAATTTTCTCAAATTTGGTTTGTATATATTTTATCAAAACATAAGTGACTGTACCATATATGGTCAGGATCGGTCCATATTTCGACCTAGTCCCCATATAAAAATAAAATCCGATATGAACTTTTTCATATATGCAGCCAAAAAATTAATAACAATGACACTCAAATTGATTTATGCTTATTTTCTATATCGAATTAGTTGGACCGAAGAAATAGGGTTTCTAAACCATGGTATAGGGTATCGTATAGCCGGTCTAGACGGACTATAATTTCTTACTTGTTTTTATTTATGTTTGATTAGCATTCATATTAAATGCAGTGATAATTGTGTTATTTATATGGAATATATTATAACGTTAGGAATACTTTTAAATGATTGAGGAAATTAATTATAAATGTTTATAAAACGTGAAGAAATATAATGCAGAAAATAGCGACAAAAAGGTTATTACATATCACAATTTTTTCACCAATACAATCTTAAGTCACACCGATTTTGTCTTACGTCTTACATCTTACGCTGTTTATGTGATTGTATTGTGAAATAGATTTTTACCCCCAGCGCGTATAGATGTTCACACATCAAAAATTGTTGATATCGCAAACATATTATGTGGACCCGAACTGGAAATTTAATCTGCGTTTTTGATGCAATAAAAAATTTTTGGGAAAAACAGAAAGATATGTTTTTGACACGGCACCCTCAAACGGGTGCATGCAATAATGCCCAGTGCTACAACGCCTGCGAGCCTGAGCGCCGCAGGCGAAATTTTTGAATAAAAAATCGCGCGATTTAAGTAAATCACACTTTTGGGAGTGCATTTACGCCCATGGGCGTTATGTAACTATGAGAGGTGCTATAATTAGGAAAATAAATAGGGAGAGATATATTATTTCTGAAATACTTCATATGAGATAAAAAATTCAACAAGGTACAAATCTTTGGTTCAAATTATGTATGATTAATATCGATCAAAACAAAGTATAAAATATAAAAAAAAAATGAAATATACTCGAAAAACAAATAAAATACTATAACTAAGAAACATAAGCAACTAATTCAACAGGTATTAAATTTGATAATATAGTTCTTCACAACAGCGACAAGAATTCATACAAAATGAGTCCGAAGTTTCAAATACATTTGAATCATTTCTAGGCTCTATAGCCAAACATAAATTGATTGGTTAAAAAAAAAATGATGAAATTTGGATAAGTTGTTCAGTTTTATTACCTAAAATAATGAAAAGACAAGGCGTCGTCCAGGTTTACATTTTTACAAATGCTTTACTCAACTCAAACGTGAAGAAACAGACTTTCTACATATATAAATGTTATGCATTTCATTTCTTTACTACAGCTCATCTCCTTTTAACACAATTTAATTTCTGGCGTTAAAATAGGAACAGGTGTATATTAAATATTTTCTAAATATTTTCTAAATAAACTTAAGAAATGTAAACAAAACACCTATTCATAATCATAATGGCTAAAATATCGTATAAAAAATTAAAAAATATGTGATTTTGAATATTTTTCTGTCTTCTATTATAATTTTGTTCAAAAGATTACTATGTTTTTTTATATACATACATATATAATCTGGAGAAAATTTTCTTTTCAATGATACCAAATGTGTTGGTTTTGATGTGACTGTTCCTAATTAAACAGCATATGTAGCTCAATTCGATAATTGTTTTCGTAGTAATGCCCCATTATAAACTTTCATATGTACATATATGTATGTGCATTAGCGTGACCGTTAGTTATATGAAGAATTTTTATTTTTTTTTTTTTGATTTCTTATATTCTCTCCGCCCAAATCGGTTCAGTTTTATGTAAAAAAAATACAAAAAAAACTTCGTAGCGATAACTTGTGTTTTAGGGGGTGCTTCCGCCCCACAAAGTTGGCCTTCAAGCCCATTTATTCAAATGTAATTTGTTTGTACATGACTATCTTTTTAAAAAAATATTTTACAAGAATATGATATATGGCAATATTTTAGCTCTTCTAGTCAACAACATAAGCCTCAAAGAAATTGTACATGCTTAGTATAAATAATTTCCATATAAATATAAATTTGGTATATATAATTTTTGGTATTTTGTTGGTTATTTTCTTCACTATTTTATAAAATATTTTAGCAAAAAACTTTCTGTGGCTTAGTGTATTGTGGGAAATGTGAAGATCGGTTATTCAAATCTCTTCCATTTTTTTTTTTTTATGGTGGAAGCATCTTTTTTGTACCACTAATTTCAAAAAACATTTTCACTTTTTTCCAAATCGTTTTTAATCTAGATTTTGCCGTTTTTTTTTGTACGTAAAGCCGAAAAGATCTTTTCATTAAACTTAAACTTGTTGCTTGTTCCTGTAACGTGTCAAACTCAAAAATTTATAGAAATTTAAAATTATGGTTTTAGTTCTACTTTGATATGTTTCTAGTTTTTGCAAACTTCATTTCAAATAAAATAATAAAATTATTATAAACTTATTTATAACGGGTGATTTTTTAAGAGCTTGATAACTTTTTTTTAAAAAAAAACGCATAAAATTTGCAAAATCTCATCGGTTCTTTATTTGAAACGTTAGATTGGTCCATGACATTTACTTTTTGAAGATAATTTCATTTAAATGTTGACCGCGGCTGCGTCTTAGGTGGTCCATTCGGAAAGTCCAATTTTGGGCAACTTTTTCGAGCATTTCGGCCGGAATAGCCCGAATTTCTTCGGAAATGTTGTCTTCCAAAGCTGGAATAGTTGCTGGCTTATTTCTGTAGACTTTAGACTTGACGTAGCCCCACAAAAAATAGTCTAAAGGCGTCAAATCGCATGATCTTGGTGGCCAACTTACCGGTCCATTTCTTGAGATGAATTGTTCTCCGAAGTTTTCCCTCAAAATGGCCATAGAATCGCGAGCTGTGTGGCATGTAGCGCCATCTTGTTGAAACCACATGTCAACCAAGTTCAGTTCTTCCATTTTTGGCAACAAAAAGTTTGTTAGCATCGAACGATAGCGATCGCCATTCACCGTAACGTTGCGTCCAACAGCATCTTTGAAAAAATACGGTCCAATGATTCCACCAGCGTACAAACCACACCAAACAGTGCATTTTTCGGGATGCATGGGCAGTTCTTGAACGGCTTCTGGTTGCTCTTCACTCCAAATACGGCAATTTTGCTTATTTACGAAGCCATTCAACCAGAAATGAGCCTCATCGCTGAACAAAATTTGTCGATAAAAAAGCGGATTTTCTGCCAACTTTTCTAGGGCCCATTCACTGAAAATTAGACGTTGTGGCAGATCGTTCGGCTTCAGTTCTTGCACGAGCTGTATTTTATACGGTTTTACACCAAGATCTTTGCGTAAAATCTTCCATGTGGTCGAATAACACAAACCCAATTGCTGCGAACGGCGACGAATCGACATTTCACGGTCTTCAGTAACACTCTCAGAAACAGACGCAATATTCTCTTCTGTACGCACTGTACGCATTCGTGTGGTTGGTTTAATGTCCAATAAAGTAAGCTGAGTGCGAAACTTGGTCACAATCGCATTAATTGTTTGCTCACTTGGTCGATTATATAGACCATAAATCGGACGTAAAGCGCGAAACACATTTCGAACCGAACACTGATTTTGGTAATAAAATTCAATGATTTGCAAGCGTTGCTCGTTAGTAAGTCTATTCATGATGAAATGTCAAAGCATACTGAGCATCTTTCTCTTTGACACCATGTCTGAAATCCCACGTGATCTGTCAAATACTAATGCATGAAAATCCTAACCTCAAAAAAATCACCCGTTATTTAATAATGATTTCCTTCTTGAATTTGTTTAAGCTAAATGTAACATTATAAATAATTGTATAACACAAAGAGTATAGAGTACAGATATATTAAGGAATCGATACACAAACAATGTATATTTTTTGCGTCTGTTCATGTGGGAATTTCAAAAACTAAGTTTGTTATGTTCGCTAGGTTATTGCCTAACCGAACTTTACTTGTTAATGCTCTTGCAACCGAGTATTGCATATTATTATTTAATTGAAATATGGTATGACATAATATGACAGATTATATAATAGGATAAAAATATATTTTAGGAACATTCATGGGTAACTGCAGCTGGTTTGCAAATGTTGCCCAATGAAGAGGAAAATTGTCGTTTGGTTCAAGTAAATGATGATGATATAAATAGCGTCATTCGCAGCATTCCCAAGTTGGATACGTTAATTTTAATCAAAACTATGTTAAAGCAACATTCATTTGGCAATCCATTCTCCCGTGGAATATCTGGACGAGCACCACAACGTGGGGGCTCACGTTTGGAAAGATTTGTACGTGCTGGTCGTTCAAATTCAGCACCGGGCTCATATAATATGATCGTTGATAGGCAAGTACATTTAATAGATGTAACTATTAATATGACTTATTATTATTATTTTTGTTTTTTAAAATTTCAGACAATTATCTGGTGACAACATACTTCCTGCTCTTTCCGAGCATTCTGCTTCGAATTGCACAAATGAGTAATCACAATAAATGTAAAGAAAAAACCATATAACACCTAAACTAAGGCAAAATTTAAATTCACTGCAAATTACTTGACAACAGCTTTTTAAAACAAGTTATTTATAATACATAGAGTTAATTTAGAGTTAGTTTTTTTTTTAAATAACCTATACACAAATTCAAACTCAAACACACGCTATGTTCATAAAAGGGCCAGCAGCTCGGTCAAAAAAAAAAAAAAAAACTCCCCATATTTATCGGCTATCACGGTGTTGTTCTTTATGAGTTATGTCGGATAAGCGAATCGATAGATAGCGATGTTTTCATTTGAATGGTTAAAGCTTAAATTATCATATGAAATCGTATCAGGAGAATATAGAGCAGCATTTTAAATTTTTTGTTTTTAACATTGGAATTATACTTATACATACTAAAATTGTATATAAACTCAATTCCAAGATTTGCTTATATCATAATTTTTAAATAAAGTTTACTTTTTGAACATAGTGTACTTACCAAATAACACATACACAAACGCACACAAATGCACACACACACATGTGCACATCTGCACAAATTTAATAAAATTAGGCTCGGCTAAGCCGTCTTTTTAAGCCAGTGCTTTAATTAGTTTTAAATGAAATGAATTTGTTATTACCATTGTTGATTTGATGAATAAAATTGACTTGAATTTCATCAATACCGATTTACAAACATACATAACTAGTACATAAAATAATTTATTTTTTTTAAAAACTAATCGGAACAATTGTCTCATTGTTAGATTTTAGAATTTACTTTTTACAAAATTTCTTTTTAAGTTAAAAAAATAACTGTAAGCTGATTTACCTGTTACTTACAGTTACTCGTAGTTGTACCTAGTTACATACACTAAATTCGTATACCTATACATTCTCAGTAAAAAAAAACGGAGCTTCCAAAAAGCACGTTTTTAAGGGAGTTTACACTAAGATGCACTACTTTCGTCGATATGAAACGGTCTGCCATACAAACCTGCTTCTTCGTCACGGAGATGACTAAGTTCTTATGCGGCCTACACACGAGGCAACCGGTTGAAGCAATGGTTGTATCAACAATGATATACACGTAGCAACGGTTGCCTCAATTAGCCAGAAATATCCAAAAGTTTTGATATTTTTCGTTGGTTGAGGCAACCTTTGCTACGTGTATATCTTTTTTGATACAACCATTGCTTCAACCGGTTGCCTCGTGTGTAGGCCGCATTACAACAGAAGCGCTTTCATAAGTATTCGCCTTTGTTTTGTTCTGCTATTAAAAACTGAATAATTTTTTCCTGGGTTGCGATCTCGGTTAAGGCAACATTCGATATATTAAGCTCGTTATTTTTATATTAAAAATATTAATTTTATTTATCAAAAAAACATAAGTAGAAATAATTTAGTCAGTAACAAACTCTTGACTCGCTTTTCAAAAGTGCAATTATCGGGATCGCACCGATTGTAGAATGTTGAATAAAATAACGGTGGACCAAATACAGAAAAACTAAAAATATACATAAACTGCAGATTCTCTTATAATTTATTTAAAAAAACATAATTTAATAATTTGCGTTTGTTAAAACAACTCTTTTTAATCGTGATTGTTATGAAAATTTCTTTGAATTCTGAGAATTATACTTGAAATTAATTACAAAAAAAAAAAAAAAATGTGTGAATGCTAATGGCAAAACTTGGAAAAGTATTTAATAGCAATTTTTACTCATTGCCACGAATCGAAATGAAAATGAAAATCCACTATTTGGATTGCAGTGCAATGTTATAGTTGTGATTAAATGTTATTTTTGCTTTAAGTTTGGTGTATTGATAAATATGTTTAGCGGATACAACTAATGATTTTAAGAATTATAATAAATTATATTTAGTTATTTGTTTACCTACTTAGGTTATTGAAATTATTTTGGGACCATTTCAAAAACAAATACAAAAAAAATATAATCAAATCACATTGATATTTTAATAATAGAAAAATTTTAAAATAAAACGTATTATTATTATAATTAAAACGGTAGATTTGTTGCAGTGAATTCACGCTTCACAACTATATAGACAAAATATATAAATAAATCATGCAAAAGACAAATATATTGTGCAATTAATGATTACACGTGTTCGTGGTTATAAATCTAAAACCGTTCGCACCAGAATTGTTTGGTTTTAGTTAGAAATTTTATTAGCTGGAAATAATGCAATGGGGTTCGCACAAACACAAAAACGCAAGATTTTAACCCATAAGTGCGAACAGCCTATAAGACATAATATGGATAGACGTATCGTAAGATGAATTATTGGCTGTACCATCACTCTGTGCTACAGGGTAATTATAAAGTGTTTGCTGGTAAATGCTCGTACCAAAATATATGTTTGTCTCCGTCCACCTGCAGCTATGCAGCTATACCGATTGACCGGTAGATTGGACAACTTCTGTTTTTTACAATTTCAAAGGGTCGACTTGTTGATACTATGTATATTAGAGCGACTCACCAAAAAAAGTGCTCGATGTACCCTCCTAAAAATGAACCTTGGACTTTTTAAGATAATATTTAAATATTTCGGTTCCAGCTTTGACCTCTCGTGAGCTGGACCATTTTGAATAAGGGTCTATTTTTGCATGTTTTGTTAATTTGAGAATCTGTTTCCTTACCAACATATACAGTATGGATATCATAAGAAAGTTTTTTTAAGGCGCGTCGAACTGTATATACAATTTGTCCAAGGACGATCATCCATGTCCTTTTTTAAGGATATTCTGTAAAAAACGGTTTTTGAATTTTTTGTTCGGAGTTGTTTGCAATAAAAATGCCAAATTAACATATTTTAATCTTTAGTCGATTTAATTAAGTACGGGTCTCAGCTTTTTTTGAAATTCGTGCTAGTTCGCGTTTGACAAAAATGCAATGGGGTGGTAACCCTTCGTTTTTTTAATATGCGAAAAAAAAATTATGCCGCGAAAAAGGCGTGGATAAATTTTTTTTTCTTTCTTTAGTCCTATTTTCATCCATACATGATCTAGAAACTAAATCCGCTATCATATTAGAGCTACCACAGAATTGCATTTATATATATTATAGAGCACCGTGTAAAGTGCATCTAATTTGCAAAAAACCTAAATTATTTATATACAAAGAGGATGTACTCGGTAAAAGAAAACGTTTGATACCCATATTGCCCTATTTAAAACTAAGGGTTACCACCCCATTGCATTTTTGTCAAACGCGAACTAGCAAAAACCGTTTTTTAACAGAATATCTTTAAAAAAAGGATATGGATGATCGTCCTTGGACAAATTGTATATACAGTTGGACGCGCCTTAAAAAAAACCTTTCTTATGATACCCATACTGTATATGTTGGCAAGGAAACAGATTCTTAAATTAACAAAACAAAATGGTCCAGCTCACGAGAGGTCAAAGCTAGAGCCAAAATATTTTAGATGTCATCATAAAAAATACCAATGTTCATTTTGAGGGGGTACACCTTGCACGAATATCGCTTCCATACAACTTGAGTCGCTCTAATGGATATAACCCTACTATTGACCTTTTTCGAAAATCACTGCGCAGATGGTATATAAGCTGTTTTTCCGTTTGTAATAGTTATAAAAAAAACTGGATCACAGAAAATATATATTTTCTTGATACTTATAACATACGGAGTTGATATAGCGATGACCGTCTATCCATCTGTAAAAATCATAATCATAATTTATTGACATCCTGAGCAGGTTTTTTTTTTAATTAACCAACACTCAGGAGATGCCCCTTAAAAATGCAGTGCATTGTGTTGATTTCAGGAAAATAGGTTATGGGGAAGGAGGAGAGAGGGAGTAATGTTTGTGGATATTTGACTTAAATTTTATTAGATTATAACTGTCAGGAAAGACCTCTGTGGGGAGTTTATTCCACATACGGCTAGTTCGACTGATAAACGATACCCTACTTTCAACCCTATTCGCTTTACCCCACTCGGAGATTGTTAACAAGTCTTGACTGAGTGTATCATTCATTGTCTGCCTTTTGTCCCCAACCAACCTCCAAGAGACTTGGCCTACAATTAAAGGAAAATTAATGACAAATGCTGCTGTCATCTGCGAAAAGTATATAGAATTAAAAGTTTGACCAAGAAGGTCGTTCAGAAAGATAAGGAAAAGAGAAGGAGAAAGAACGGAACCTTGTGGTACCCCCTGAATTAAGCTGAAACTCATTAGATGAGACCCCATCAATAACAACACGTATTTTTCGGTCTCTGAGAAAACTCGATATAAATCGCCTCAAATATAAATCGACCCCAAATGCAATAAGCTTTGATATCAATGCACCGTGCCACACACGATCGAATACCTTGGAAATGTCCAGAGCAACCACTTTACTTTCGCCAAAATTGCGAATGGATCGACTCCAGCCCTCAGAAAGTAGAGCTAACAGTTCTACCGTGGAACGATTTCCACGGAAGCCATACTGTCGATCATTAAGTAGTGAGAAGGCCTCTAGGAAGTTCACAAGATGGAAATTGATCATGCTCTCCACCACCTTTGAGAGCGCAGAGCAGATTGCAATTGATGATAATTTTCAGGGATATTAGCCGCAGCCTTTTTAGGGATTGGTTGGACATTACCAACTTTCCAGCAAGAGGGAAAGACTCCCGCATGGTACGAAAGGCTGAAAAGGTTGGTCAATTGACTGGCTAGCGTCGAAGATCACTGTCTCAGCACCAGTGCTGTTATACCATCCGGTCCCGAAGACTTATTTATGTTGAGATCCGAAAGAAAATAATTAATTAATTAGGTTGCTATTCAGAAGATTTCAATGAAGATGGAAAACTCTTGAAAAAATATGAATTGTCTATGTTGTTATTGTTTTAATTCGCAGGGTCGTATATTGAATAATGTTATCTGTATATATGGGTGGTATGGGTGTCTTGAGTAATCGAAAACTCGTGATGCTTTGAGCATGAAAATTCAATGTGATGTCAGTTTTTCAAGTATCGAAAGAAGCATTTGTCAGAATATGAGTTGTGTAACAATTTTCTCTAGATACTGTCATAGGAAATGTTCTGCTGAGATAAATGAACTTATTCTAAATGCTCTAGTTTCATTTCGTACTACCGGTTTGTATACTAAATTCATTTATCAGTCGAACCAGCCGTATGTGGAAGTCACCGCATAAGTCATTCATGACGCATAAAATCTAAGGAAATTTAAGTCAAATATCCACAAAAGCTACTCCCTCCTTCCTCCTTCCCATAAACTATTTTCAACACAATACTCTGCATTTGTAGAGGGCATCTCTTGGTTGTTCGTTAATAGTAAATTACAAGCAAGTGTGTGAAATTCGTTATTTAACGCAGCCGGCGTTACAATAGTTTTATCCCTATACGAGTGTTTTGAGACTTAGAAGTTATACGATAATTCAAAAAAAAAAAATCAAATGATTATTGGCTAAAAATTATTAATATTAAAAATAAGCAAATTTTAAAATATTTTTATCTGAATTCGCTAGTAATATGTTAATTTAAGGAAACATTCAATACAAAAATAGTAAAAGCAGGTAACAGGTAAGAAAATAAAGATAGAAATTAAAATTTTTTATATTTAATTTTTTCAATTTAATTCAATTAAATTTTTATTTATATACAAATATTATAAATAAAAACTGAAGGTGTTACATATCGATGGCTTATATTCAAATAGTGCTATCTGCATCAATAATTATTTTAAAGAGAGCGTGTAAAACTAATTAATAAGAAGATCTGAAAGCATTTGTCGATTGATTTGCCACAATATCTATTAAGAAATAGTCTTTCTAATCATGTATGATATCAAAATTAATATTATATTTGACAGTTATATCTGAGAACAATAATTAATATTGTTGTCAAATGTAGTTAGCACTTTTTGAATATAAGCCCTCGATATAATATTTTAGCTTAAATGTAGAGAGTTTAGATCTTATTAATTACTTTCTACTCAAACATAATTTTTTTAGATAAAAAAAAATAAAATATATAAGGTACATTTAACGGGTGAGACCACGAGGAAAATTTAAAAAAAATCTCTTTCACCTCTTTTCATTTTTATTTTCTAATTTTTAATTTTTTAATTTTTAATTTTTAATATTTAATTTTTAATTTTTAATTTTTAATTTTTAATTTTTAATTTTTAATTTTTAATTTTTAATTTTTAATTTTTAATTTTTAATTTTTAATTTTTAATTTTTAATTTTTAATTTTTAATTTTTTATTTTTAATTTTTAATTTTTAATTTTTAATTTTTAATTTTTAATTTTTAATTTTTAATTTTTAATTTTTAATTTTTAATTTTTAATTTTTAATTTTTAATTTTTAATTTTTAATTTTTAATTTTTAATTTTTAATTTTTAATTTTTAATTTTTAATTTTTAATTTTTAATTTTTAATTGTTAATTGTTAATTTTTAATTTTTAATTTTTAATTTTTAATTTTTTATTTTTAATTTTTAATTTTTAATTTTTAATTTTTAATTTTTAATTTTTAA
>CAVMKG010000778.1:37500-43859 GCA_963682025.1 Cordilura impudica
TTTAATTTTTAATTTTTAATTTTTAATTTTTAATTTTTAATTTTTAATTTTTAATTTTTAATTTTTAATTTTTAATTTTTAATTTTTAATTTTTAATTTTTAATTTTTAATTTTTAATTTTTAATTCTTAATTTTTAATTTTTAATTTTTAATTTTTTATTTTTAATTTTTAATTTTTAATTTTTAATTTTGAATTTTTAATTTTTAATTTTTAATTTTTAATTTTTAATTTTTAATTTTTAATTTTTAATTTTTAATTTTTAATTTTTAATTTTTAATTTTTAATTTTTAATTTTTAATTTTTAATTTTTAATTTTTAATTTTTAATTTTTTATTTTGAATTTTGAATTTTGAATTTTGAATTTTGAATTTTGAATTTTGAATTTTGAATTTTGAATTTTGAATTTTGAATTTTGAATTTTGAATTTTGAATTTTGAATTTTGAATTTTGAATTTTGAATTTTGAATTTTGAATTTTGAATTTTGAATTTTTAATTTTTAATTTTTAATTTTTAATTTTTAATTTTTAATTTTTAATTTTTAATTTTTAATTTTTAATTTTTAATTTTTAATTTTTAATTTTTAATTTTTAATTTTTAATTTTTAATTTTTAATTTTTAATTTTTAATTTTTAATTTTTAATTTTTAATTTTTAATTTTTAGTTTTTAATTTTTAATTTTTAATTTTTAATTTTTAATTGTAAATTTTAAATTTTTAATTTTTAATTTTTAACTTTTAATTTTAATTTTTAATTTTTAATTTTTAATTTTTAATTTTTAATTTTTAATTTTTAATTTTTAATTTTTAATTTTTAATTTTTAATTTTTAATTTTTAATTTTTAATTTTTAATTTTTAATTTTTAATTTTTAATTTTTAATTTTTAATTTTTAATTTTTAATTTTTAATTTTTAATTTTTAATTTTTAATTTTTAATTTTTAATTTTTAATTTTTAATTCTTAATTTTTAATTTTTAATTTTTAATTTTTAATTTTTAATTTTCAATTTTTAATTTTTAATTTTTAATTTTTAATTTTTAATTTTTAATTTTTAATTTTTAATTTTTAATTTTTAATTTTTATTTTTTAATTTTTAATTTTTAATTTTTAATTTTTAATTTCTAATTTTTAATTTTTAGTTTTTAATTTTTAATTTTTAATTCTTAATTTTTAATTTTTAATTTTTAATTTTTAATTTTTAATTTTTAACTTTTAAATTTTAATTTTTAATTTTTAATTTTCAATTTTTAATTTTTAAGTTTTAATTTTTATTTTTAATTTTTAATTTTTAATTTTTAATTTTTAATTTTTAATTTTTAATTTTTAATTTTTAATTTTTAATTTTTAATTTTTAATTTTTAATTTTTAATTTTTAATTTTTAATTTTTAATTTTTAATTTTTAATTTTTAATTTTTAATTTTTATTTTTTAATTTTTAATTTTTAATTTTTAATTTTTAATTTTTAATTTTTAACTTTTAATTTTTAATTTTTAATTTTCAATTTTTAATTTTTAAGTTTTAATTTTTAATTTTTAATTTTTAATTTTTAATTTTAAAGCTTTAATTTTTAATTTTTAGTTTTTAATTTTTAATTTTTAATTTTTAGTTTTTAATTTTTAATTTTTAATTTTTAATTTTTAATTTTTAATTTTTAATTTTTAATTTTTAATTTTTAATTTTTAATTTTTAATTTTTAATTTTTAATTTTTAATTTTTAATTTTTAATTTTTAATTTTTAATTTTTAATTTTTAATTTTTAATTTTTAATTTTTAATTTTTAATTTTTAATTTTTAATTTTTAATTTTTAATTTTTAATTTTTAATTTTTAATTTTTAATTTTTAATTTTTAATTTTTAATTTTTAATTTTTAATTTTTAATTTTTAATTTTTAATTTTTAATTTTTAATTTTTAATTTTTAATTTTTAATTTTTAATTTTTAATTTTTAATTTTTAATTTTTAATTTTTAATTTTTAATTTTTAATTTTTAATTTTTAATTTTTAATTTTTAATTTTTAATTTTAAATTTTTAATTTTTAATTTTTAATTTTTAATTTTTAATTTTTAATTTTTAATTTTTAATTTTTTCATTTTTAATTTTTAATTTTAAATTTTAAATTTTTAATTTTTAAGCTTTAATTTTTAAGCTTTAATTTTTAATTTTTAATTTTTAATTTTTAATTTTTAATTTTTAATTTTTAATTTTTAATTTTTAATTTTTAATTTTTAATTTTTAATTTTTAATTTTTAATTTTTAATTTTTAATTTTTTAATTTTTAATTTTTAATTTTAAATTTAAAATTTTAAATTTTAAATTTTTAATTTTTAATTTTTGATTTTTTGTTTTCAGTTTTTAATTTTTAATTTTTAATTTTTAATTTTTAATTTTTAATTTTTAATTTTTAATTTTTAATTTTTAATTTTTAATTTTTAATTTTTAATTTTTAATTTTTAATTTTTAATTTTTAATTTTTAATTTTTAATTTTTAATTTTTAATTTTTAATTTTTAATTTTTAATTTTTAATTTTTAATTTTTAATTTTTAATTTTTAATTTTTAATTTTTAATTTTTAATTTTTAATTTTTAATTTTTAAATTTTAATTTTTAATTTTTAATTTTTAATTTTTAATTTTTAATTTTTAATTTTTAATTTTTAATTTTTAATTTTTAATTTTTAATTTTTAATTTTTAATTTTTAATTTTTAATTTTTAATTTTTAATTTTTAATTTTTAATTTTTAATTTTTAATTTTTAATTTTTAATTTTTAATTTTTAATTTTTAATTTTTAATTTTTAGTCTATAATTTTTAATTTTTAATTTTGAATTTTTAATTTTTAATTTTTAATTTTTAATTTTTAATTTTTAATTTTTAATTTTTAATTTTTAATTTTTAATTTTTAATTTTTAATTTTTAATTTTTAATTTTTAATTTTTAATTTTTAATTTTTAATTTTTAATTTTTAATTTTTAATTTTTAATTTTTAATATTTAATTTTTAATTTTTAGTTTTTAATTTTTAATTTTTAATTTTTAATTTTTAATTTTTATTTTTTAATTTTTAATTTTTAGTTTTTAATTTTTAATTTTTAATTTTTAATTTTTAATTTTTAATTTTTAATTTTTAATTTTTAATTTTTAATTTTTAATTTTTAATTTTTAATTTTTATTTTTTAATTTTTAATTTTTAATTTTTAATTTTTAATTTTTAATTTTTAATTTTTAATTTTTAATTTTTAATTTTTAATTTTTAATTTTTAATTTTTAATTTTTAATTTTTAATTTTTAATTTTTAATTTTTAATATTTAATTTTTAATTTTTCATTTTTAATTTTTAATTTTTAATTTTTAATTTTTAATTTTTAATTTTTAATTTTTAATTTTCAATTTTTAATTTTTAATTTTTAATTTTTAATTTTTAATTTTTAATTTTTAATTTTTAATTTTTAATTTTTAATTTTTAATTTTTAATTTTTAATTTTTAATTTTTAATTTTTAATTTTTAATTTTTAATTTTTAATTTTTAATTTTTAATTTTTAATTTTTAATTTTTAATTTTTAATTTTTAATTTTTAATTTTTAATTTTTAATTTTTAATTTTTAATTATTAATTTTTAATTTTTAATTTTTAATTTTTAATTTTTAATTTTTAATTTTTAATTTTTAATATTTAATTTTTAATTTTTAATTTTTGATTTTTAATTTTTAATATTTAATTTTTAATTTTTAATTTTTAATTTTTAATTTTTAATTTTTTATTTTTTTATTTTTAATTTTTAATTTTTAATTTTTAATTTTTAATTTTTATTTTTAATTTTTAATTTTTAATTTTTAATTTTTAATTTTTAATTTTTAATTTTTAATTTTTAATTTTTAATTTTTAATTTTTAATTTTTAATTTTTAATTTTTAATTTTTAATTTTTAATTTTTAATTTTTAATTTTTAATTTTTAATTTTTAATTTTTAATTTTTAATTTTTAATTTTTAATTTTTAATTTTTAATTTTTAATTTTTAATTTTTAATTTTTAATTTTTAATTTTTAATTTTTAATTTTTAATTTTTAATTTTTAATTTTTAATTTTTAATTTTTAATTTTTAATTTTTAATTTTTAATTTTTAATTTTTAATTTTTAATTTTTAATTTTTAATTTTTAATTTTTAATTTTTAATTTTTAATTTTTAATTTTTAATTTTTAATTTTTAATTTTTAATTTTTAATTTTTAATTTTTAATTTTTAATTTTTAATTTTTAATTTTTAATTTTTAATTTTTAATTTTTAATTTTTAATTTTTAATTTTTAATTTTTAATTTTTAATTTTTAATTTTTAATTTTTAATTTTTAATTTTTAATTTTTAATTTTTAATTTTTAATTTTTAATATTTAATTTTTAATTTTTAATTTTTAATATTTAATTTTTAATTTTTAATTTTTAATTTTTAATTTTTAATTTTTAATTTTTAATTTTTAATTTTTAATTTTTAATTTTTAATTTTTAATTTTTAATTTTTAATTTCTAATTTTTTATTTTTAATTTTTAATTTTTAATTTTTAATTTTTAATTTTTAATTTTTAATTTTTAATTTTTAATTTTTAATTTTTAATTTTTAATTTTTAACTTTTAATTTTTAATTTTTAATTTTTAATTTTTAATTTTTAATTTTTAATTTTTAATTTTTAATTTTTAATTTTTAATTTTTAATTTTTAATTTTTAATTTTTAATTTTTAATTTTTAATTTTTAATTTTTAATTTTTAATTTTTAATTTTTAATTTTTAATTTTTAATTTTTAATTTTTAATTTTTAATTTTTAATTTTTAATTTTTAATTTTTAATTTTTAATTTTTAATTTTTAATTTTTAATTTTTATTTTTAATTTTTAATTTTTAATTTTTAATTTTTAGTTTTTAATTTTTAATTTTTAATTTTTAATTTTTAATTTTTAATTTTTAATTTTTAATTTTTAATTTTTAATTTTTAACTTTTAATTTTTAATTTTTAATTTTTAATTTTTAATTTTTAATTTTTAATTTTTAATTTTTAATTTTTAATTTTTAATTTTTAATTTTTATTTTTAATTTTTAACTTTTAATTTTTAATTTTTAATTTTTAATTTTTAACTTTTAATTTTTAATTTTTAATTTTTAATTTTTAATTTTTAATTTTTAATTTTTAATTTTTAATTTTTAATAGTTTGTTTTTTTGACCAAACACGTAACCACGAAGTTATATATAAGATTAACTGTAATGATTGTGACAAATCTTATATTGGACAAACATATAGAGCACTAGAGATAAGAGTTAAAGAACATCGAAATAACATCAAACAATCTTTAGACAAATATAATGTGATTTCAAAACACATGACTAATACGGGACATGATATGAAATGGGATAATTGCCAAATTTTAGATAACGATACTCATTGGAACAGAAGAAATATATCTGAGATGTTGCATATTAAGTCAACAAATAACACATTAAATAGACAAATTGACACTGAAAAATTAAACAAGATATACGACAGAATTCTTTATAATAAATAAAACACTTTTTCTTCACCAAATAATTCATTTGAATTTTTTTTTGACATTTTAATTTTTGTTAATTTAATTTAAATTTTGATTTTTTTGTTTCATTATTTTTATAATTCTGAAGAGGACTCACAAATAGAGTCGAAACGTTAAAAATAAAATATTTTTTTCTTTTTTGTCTGTTAAAATTGGTCAAAAAAACAAACTATAATTATTAAAATAAACAGACGTTAATATATAAACAATAATTTTATTAAAAAAACGAGACTCTCGACCAGTCATTATGTCTCAAAATAAAAGAAACTTTCTACAAATAATTCGAAAAAATTATGGAGAAACTACTCAACAACTTCTTTCTTCTTGGATGACCTTGGCAAAACAACATCATAGAACAACTACTCATATTGATTTCTTGATTGAATGCAGAAGACATGACATCCTACCAAAACATCTCGAACATTTAAATACCAACTTTAAACACATCGATCTTCATAGTAAATGGGCTACAAATAAACTTGAGAAGACAATCAAATTATTAAAAAAGTCAATCGTAAACATAGAGATAAAGGATCATCATTTTCACATCACTTTAATAAGACGCAATATTAATTCTATTGAATCTAAACTGGAATCTATCTTACCGAACGAGATTCTCCAAACTTTCTATGACACACAACAAATAAAATTATCTAAATTTTATTTTAATCATGTAAGTCAAAAACAAAGGAAAATGTCTAATTTGGTGAAAATTAACGATAGCATAGATTTTGATTTTACTGATCTTACAAATACTTGGTTTAAAAATTTAACTGAAATTGACATCCC
>CAVMKG010000779.1:5000-19459 GCA_963682025.1 Cordilura impudica
TAAAAATTAAAAATTAAAAATTAAAAATTAAAAATTAAAAATTAAAAATTAAAAATTAAAAAAAAATAAAAATTAAAAATAAAAAATTAAAAATTAAAAATTAAAAATTAAAAATTAAAAATTAAAAATTAAAAATTAAAAATTAAAAATTAAAAATTAAAAATTTAAAATTAAGAATAAAAACCAAAAATTAAAAATTAAAATTTAAAAATTAAAAATTAAAAATTAAAAAATAAAAATTAAAAATTAAAAATTAAAAATTAAAAATTAAAAATTAAAAATTGAAAATTAAAAATTAAAAATTAAAAATTAAAAATTAAAAATTAAAAATTAAAAATTAAAAATTAAAAATTAAAAATTAAAAATTAAAAATTAAAAATTAAAAATTAAAAATTAAAAATTAAAAATTAAAAATTAAAAATTAAAAATTAAAAATTAAAAATTAAAAATTAGAAATTAAAAATTAAAAATCAAAAATAAAAATTAAATATTAAAAATTAAAAATTAATAATTAAAAATTAAAAATTAAAAATTAAAAATTAAAAATTAAAAATTAAAAATTAAAAAGTAAAAATTAAAAATTAAAAATTAAAAATTAAAAATTAAAAATTAAAAATTAAAAATTAAAAATTAAAAATTAAAAATTAAAAATTAAAAATTAAAAATTAAAAATTAAAAATTAAAAATTAAAAATTAAAAATTACAAATTACAAATTACAAATTACAAATTACAAATTACAAATTAAAAATTAAAAATAAAAATTAAAAAGTAAAAATTAAAAATTAATAATTAAAAATTAAAAATTAAAAATTAAAACTTAAAAAATAAAAATTAAAAACTAAAAATTAAAAATTAAAAATTGAAAATTAAAAATTAAAAATTAAAAATTAAAAATTAAAAATTAAAAATTAAAAATTAAAAATTAAAAATTAAAAATTTAAAATTAAAAATTAAAAATTAAAAACTAAAAATTAAAAATTAAAAATTAAAAATTAAAAATTTAAAATTTAAAATTAAAAATTAAAAATTAAAAATAAAAATTAAAAATTAAAAATTAAAAATTAAAAATTAAAAATTAAAAATTAAAAATTAAAAATTAAAAATTAAAAATAAAAAATTAAAAATTAAAAATTAAAAATTAAAATTAAAAATTAAAAATTAAAAATTAAAAATTAAAAATTAAAAATTAAAAATTAAAAATTAAAAATTAAAAATTAAAAATTAAAAATTAAAAATTAAAAATTAAAAATTAAAAATTAAAAATTAAAAATTAAAAATTAAAAATTAAAAATTAAAAATTAAAAATTAAAAATTAAAAATTAAAAATTAAAAATTAAAAATTAAAAATTAAAAATTAAAAATTAAAAATTAAAAATTAAAAATTAAAAATTAAAAATTAAAAATTAAAAATTAAAAATTAAAAATTAAAAATTAAAAATTAAAAATTAAAAATTAAAAATTAAAAATTAAAAATTAAAAATTAAAAATTAAAAATTAAATATTAAAAATTAAAAATTAAAAATTAAAAATTAAAAATTAAAAATTAAAAATTAAAACTTAAAAATTAAAAATTAAAAATTAAAAATTAAAAATTAAAAATTAAAAATTAAAAATTAAAAATTAAAAATTAAAAATTAAAAATTAAAAATTAAAAATTAAAAATTAAAAATTTAAAATTAAAAATTAAAAATTAAAAATTAAAAATTAAAAATTAAAAATTAAAAATTAAAAATTAAAAATTAAAAATTAAAAATTAAAAATTAAAAATTAAAAATTAAAAATTAAAAATTAAAAATTAAAAATTAAAAATTAAAAATTAAAAATTAAAAATTAAAAATTAAAAATTAAAAATTAAAAATTAAAAATTAAAAATTAAAAATTAAAAATTAAAAATTAAAAATTAAAAATTAAAAATTAAAAATTAAAAATTAAAAATTAAAAATTAAAAATTAAAAATTAAAAATTAAAAATTAAAAATTAAAAATTAAAAATTAAAAATTAAAAATTAAAAATTAAAAATTAAAAATTAAAAATTTTACATTAAAAATTTAAAATTAAGAATAAAAACCAAAAATTAAAAATTAAAATTTAAAAATTATAAATTAAAAATTAAAAATTAAATGTGATGATGTTACACACATCTTCATTTATCTTTATTTATTTCATTTATTCATCTTTATTTGTTTATATTTTTTTGTTTATTTTTGTTTACTATATGCACATGCACATATTTATTTGTAATTATTTGTTTACATTTATTTATTTTTTTTTGCATATCTTTTCTTTTCATTCAACACATACCACAAAGTACACTAACCTTGGTTAAAGGGTTGAATTACAAAACAATAAATTATTGTGTAATTAAATATCACTGGAATGCAGAATGACAAATTTGTGAAAATTCAAATTGTGTCAATACCCATGACAAATAGGAATGTCACTCAAATTTTGAGGGGAAAAATTTAAATTGATTATTGAACGTTTTCTGATTGGCTATTGAGTCCAACGTTCAAAAATCAATGAATTTGTAATATGCGAATGTAAAGAAAAGAGAAGACTATTATTTAAATTAAGTAAAAATATATTAAATTATAATGATTTAAAAGACCAGCATTTTAAAATAAATAATCAATTATAATTCTGATTTGAAAGGGTTATAATTAAAACCAAACAGAGATTTTCTCTTTTTACTGGCATATTCTGCCAAAGGGTTCAAACATTGGCATAATCTGCCAATGGCATATTCTAGCGTGCACGCGGGAACTGCTTTGAGGAAAGCACTTGACAAAATTCCTCCTGAGATTGGTCCGGTTCTCACCCAATCTTAGTATCCTTTTGTACACCCTCATTACACTATATGGCGAACCTGCCAAGCTAACACCATATGGCGATCCTGCCCCCTCATACACTATATGGCGATCCTGCCCCCATACATACACTATATTAAATTTAAATGCCACTATGTACGTAGATTGCTACAAGGCATACATTATATAACGGTCCAGCGATTTTTATAATATTTGGTGATCCTGGCTGGCGTCCCACCAACACTATATGGCGATCCTGCCTTTTACACTACATGGCGATCCTGCAAACACCGAACCTGCAAACACCGATCCTGTAAACACCTACACCACTACATAGATGCCTACAAAGAACAGAGTTAGAATCAGCATAGAAATGGATGAACGGAAGGAGCAGCAAAAATTGTTATATGATGACGATAATCTAACCGAAGAAGAGAAGTTAAAATGGTTAATAGGATGGTGGAAGTTTATAGGGATGAAAAGAGCTCCAACCATCGAAGACGTTAGAATTACCACGACGAGGGATATAGAAATTAAGTTAATGATTGAGAAATCGGAAAATTGGAGACATAGGAAATTGCAAAACTAAAAAAAAAAGATTTAATCAAGTAAAAAAATAAAACAACAACAAAAATTTTTTTTTTAACTAAAATAATAATGTAAAGTTATCACAACAAAATTGTTATATTAAAGTAATATCACAATTAGACAAAGAGAAAATTGTAGAAAATAAAATATAAATATATAAAAAAAAGGACAATACAAAACATTATTATGGAATTAATATCATAATCATAATAGAATTAAATGAAAATTGAATATAATATGTTAAATCAATTACGAAAATTTATGTATATGAAATATTGTTAACAACATTTTTTTTTGGCAATGACAATGGTGAAAATAAAGGAAAGACTTTTTATAAAAGAAAATAAAGACAATGAAAATAAAACAGGAAATTTATAAAAGAAGATAAACATAATAAAAGAGATAATAAAATCGCTGGTGATGACTGACGAACTAGGACAGACGATAGAGATGGCAGCGCCTATTGGAAATGTTCACTCCAAGATCGGTGTGTGTACATCAGGAAATAATTGAAAGGAAATGATATAAGGAATATATAATAGGGGTATAAAATGAATCAATAAATTTGCGCGTTTATGAAATGGTGATAATCCATCGAAACTAGATTCGATAATGGAGAAACTACGTGCCTGATATAATAAGATACAGTGATAATTCTGCGAAATCCAGATTTCGACGTGAAGAAACTGACATCTAATATATAAAGGAAATAAATGATTTGATAATCATTGTAGACAAAGGTCGCAATGAAAGATATAATGATAGCTATGATCTAGAAAATATAAATGAAATAATAAATTCGCACTATAATGGAAAAGTGACGAAAAGTATGTGAGTATATGTTATGTAACGAACCCCGAAAGATAAGATAGAATATGAGAAAATAATGAGGGAAAATCCTCGAAAATTTTAAAGAATCAAAAGGACACACCACGCGACATAGAATAGATGACTAAAAATTTATCGTAATTTCGAAAAGAAAATAATTATTTTTAAAATAAAAGATGAAAATTGCCATGTCATTGACCACATGAAGTTATACATGTTTCGATTGATGTAATTAATATGAAATGTAAAGGAGAAATTTAATAGATATAAAATGAAAATTCAATCTTAGATGTAAAAGGAAACATAAAACTATATCATAATAATACTTTAAAATTATATAAACGTAAATGAAAATGTAAAATTGTATAGATTGTTAATTACTACATATAAGAGCACATAGTAAACTTACTTATTTATATTGTTAATACATAGATATAGAAATTACTTATTACATTTTTTTATATATAATATTATATCACAAAAACAAAATTAGAATAACCACTAAGTTTAAGAGAAACAAAAATAACATTTTTATTTTAAGTAATGAAATTCATGAATTTTCTAAAACCCATAAATTTCATCTTAAGGGTAGGGGTGTGATGATGTTACACACATCTTCATTTATCTTTATTTATTTCATTTATTCATCTTTATTTGTTTATATTTTTTTGTTTATTTTTGTTTACTATATGCACATGCACATATTTATTTGTAATTATTTGTTTACATTTATTTATTTTTTTTTGCATATCTTTTCTTTTCATTCAACACATACCACAAAGTACACTAACCTTGGTTAAAGGGTTGAATTACAAAACAATAAATTATTGTGTAATTAAATATCACTGGAATGCAGAATGACAAATTTGTGAAAATGCAAATTGTGTCAATAACCCATGACAAATAGGAATGTCACTCAAATTTTGAGGGGAAAAATTTAAATTGATTATTGAACGTTTTCTGATTGGCTATTGAGTCCAACGTTCAAAAATCAATGAATTTGTAATATGCGAATGTAAAGAAAAGAGAAGACTATTATTTAAATTAAGTAAAAATATATTAAATTATAATGATTTAAAAGACCAGCATTTTAAAATAAATAATCAATTATAATTCTGATTTGAAAGGGTTATAATTAAAACCAAACAGAGATTTTCTCTTTTTACTGGCATATTCTGCCAAAGGGTTCAAACATTGGCATAATCTGCCTACGTGCTGTATAAAAAAAGTGCATCTAGCGTGCACGCGGGAACTGCTTTGAGGAAAGCACTTGACAAAATTCCTCCTGAGATTGGTCTCACCCAATCTTAGTATCCTTTTGTACACCCTCATTACACTATATGGCGAACCTGCCAAGCTAACACCATATGGCGATCCTGCCCCCTCATACACTATATGGCGATCCTGCCCCCATACATACACTATATTAAATTTAAATGCCACTATGTACGTAGATTGCTACAAGGCATACATTATATAACGGTCCAGCGATTTTTATAATATTTGGTGATCCTGGCTGGCGTCCCACCAACACTATATGGCGATCCTGCCTTTTACACAAAATTAAAAATAAAAAATTAAAAATTAAAAATTAAAAATTAAAAATTAAAAATTAAAAATTAAAAATTAAAAATTAAAAATTAAAAATTAAAAATTAAAAATTAAAAATTAAAAATTAAAAATTAAAAATTAAAAATTAAAAATTAAAAATTAAAAATTAGAAATTAAAAATTAAAAATAAAAATTAAATATTAAAAATTAAAAATTAATAATTAAAAATTAAAAATTAAAAATTAAAAATTAAAAATTAAAAATTAAAAATTAAAAATTAAAAATTAAAAATTAAAAATTAAAAATTAAAAATTAAAAATTAAAAATTAAAAATTAAAAATTAAAAAGTAAAAATTAAAAATAAAAAATTAAAAATTAGAAATTAAAAATTAAAAATTAAAAATTAAAAATTACAAAATACAAATTACAAATTACAAATTACAAATTACAAATTACAAATTACAAATTACAAATTAAAAATTAAAAATTGAAAATAAAAATTAAAAATTAAAAATTAAAAATTAAAAATTAAAAATTAAAAATGAAAAATTAAAAATTAAAAATTAAAAATTAAAAATTAAAAATTAAAAATTAAAAATTAAAAATTAAAAATTAAAAATTAAAAATTAAAAATTAAAAATTAAAAATTAAAAATTAAAAATTAAAAATTAAAAATTAAAAATTAAAAATTAAAAATTAAAAATTAAAATTAAAAATTAAAAATTAAAAATTAAAAATTAAAAATTAAAAATTAAAAATTAAAAATAAAAAATTAAAAATTAAAAATTAAAAATTAAAAATTAAAAATTAAAAATTAAAAATTAAAAATTAAAAATTAAAAATTAAAAATTAAAAATTAAAAATTTTAAATTAAAAATTTAAAATTAAGAATAAAAACCAAAAATTAAAAATTAAAATTTAAAAATTAAAAATTAAAAATTAAAAAATAAAAATTAAAAATTAAAAATTAAAAATTAAAAATTAAAAATTAAAAATTAAAAATTAAAAATTAAAAATTAAAAATTAAAAATTAAAAATTAAAAATTAAAAATTAAAAATTAAAAATTAAAAATTAAAAATTAAAAATTAAAAATTAAAAATTAAAAATTAAAAATTAAAAATTAAAAATTAAAAATTAGAAATTAAAAATTAAAAATTAAAAATAAAAATAAAATATTAAAAATTAAAAATTAATAATTAAAAATTAAAAATTAAAAAGTAAAAATTAAAAATTAAAAATTAAAAATTAAAAATTAAAAATTAAAAATTAAAAATTACAAATTACAAATTACAAATTACAAATTAAAAATTAAAAATTAAAAATAAAAATTAAAAGTAAAAATTAAAAATTAAAAATTAAAAATTAAAAATTAAAAATTAAAAAATAAAAATTAAAAACTAAAAATTAAAAATTAAAAATTAAAAATTGAAAATTAAAAATTAAAAATTAAAAATTAAAATTAAAAATTTAAAATTAAAAATTAAAAATTAAAAATTAAAAATTAAAAATTAAAAATTAAAAATTAAAAATTAAAAATTAAAAATTAAAAATTAAAAATTAAAAATTAAAAATTAAAAATTGAAAATTAAAAATTAAAAATTAAAAATTAAAAATTAAAAATTAAAAATTAAAAATTAAAAATTAAAAATTAAAAATTAAAAATTAAAAATTAAAAATTAAAAATTAAAAATTAAAAATTAAAAATTAAAAATTAAAAATTAAAAATTAAAAATTAAAAATTAAAAATTAAAAATTAAAAATTAAAAATTAAAAATTAAAAATTAAAAATTAAAAATTAAAAATTAAAAATTAAAAATTAAAAATTAATAATTAAAAATTAAAAATTAAAAATTAAAAATTAAAAATTAAAAATTAAAAATTTAAAATTGAAAATTAAAAATTAAAAATTAAAAATTAAAAATTAAAAATTAAAAATTAAAAATTAAAAATTAAAAATTAAAAATTAAAAATTAAAATTAAAAATTAAAAATTAAAAATTAAAAATTAAAAATTAAAAATTAAAAATTAAAAATTAAAAATTAAAAATTAAAAATTAAAAATTAAAAATTAAAAATTAAAAATTAAAAATTAAAAATTAAAAATTAAAAATTAAAAATTAAAAATTAAAAATTAAAAATTAAAAATTAAAAATTAAAAATTAAAAATTAAAAATTAAAAATTAAAAATTAAAAATTAAAAATTAAAAATTAAAAATTAAAAATTAAAAATTAAAAATTAAAAATTAAAAATTAAAAATTAAAAATTAAAATTTAAAAATTAAAAATTAAAAATTAAAAATTAAAAATTAAAAATTAAAAATTAAAATTAAAAATTAAAAATTAAAAATTAAAAATTAAAAATTAAAAATTAAAAATAAAAAATCAAAAATTAAAAATTAAAAATTAAAAATTAAAAATTAAAAATTAAAAATTAAAAATTAAAAATTAAAAATTAAAAATTAAAAATTAAAAATTAAAAATTTGAAATTAAGAATAAAAACCAAAAATTAAAAATTAAAATTTAAAAATTAAAAATTAAAAATTAAAAATTAAAAATTAAAAATAAAAATTAAAAATTAAAAATTAAAAATAAAAAATAAAATTAAAAATTAAAAATTAAAAATTAAAAATTAAAAATTAAAAATTAAAAACTAAAAATTAGAAATTAAAAATTAAGAATTAAAAATAAAAATTAAATATTAAAAATTAAAAATTAATAATTAAAAATTAAAAATTAAAAATTAAAAATTAAAAATTAAAAATTAAAAAGTAAAAATTAAAAATAAAAAATTAAAAATTAAAAATTAAAAATTAAAAATTAAAAATTAAAAATTACAAATTACAAATTACAAATTACAAATTACAAATTACAATTTACAAATTACAAATTACAAATTACAAATTACAAATTACAAATTAAAAATTAAAAATTAAAAATTAAAAATTGATAATAAAAATTAAAAATTAAAAATTAAAAATTAAAAATTAAAAATTAAAAATTAAAAATTAAAAATTAAAAATTAAAAACTAAAAATTAAAAATTAAAAATTAAAAATTAAAAATTAAAAATTAAAAATTAAAAATTAAAAATTAAAAATTAAAAATTAAAAATTAAAAATTAAAAATTAAAAATTAAAAATTAAAAATTAAAAATTAAAAATTAAAAATTAAAAATTAAAAATTAAAAATTAAAAATTAAAAATTAAAAATTAAAAATTAAAAATTAAAAATTAAAAATTAAAAATTAAAAATTAAAAATTAAAAATTAAAAATTAAAAATTAAAAATTAAAAATTAAAAATTAAAAATTAAAAATTAAAAATTAAAAATTAAAAATTAAAAATTAAAAATTAAAAATTAAAAATTAAAAATTAAAAATTAAAAATTAAAAATTAAAAATTAAAAATTAAAAATTAAAAATTAAAAATAAAAAATTAAAAATTAAAAATTAAAAATTAAAAATTAAAAATTAAAAATTAAAAATTAAAAATTAAAAATTAAAAATTAAAAATTAAAAATTAAAAATTAAAAATTAAAAATTAAAAATTAAAAATTAAAAATTAAAAATTAAAAATTAAAAATAAAAAATTAAAAATTAAAAATGTTAAATTAAAAATTTAAAATTAGAAATAAAAACCAAAAATTAAAAATTAAAATTTAAAAATTAAAAATTAAAAATTAAAAAATAAAAATTAAAAATTAAAAATTAAAAATTAAAAATTAAAAATTAAAAATTAAAAATTAAAAATTAAAAATTAAAAATTAAAAATTAAAAATTAAAAATTAAATATTAAAAATTAAAAATTAAAAATTAAAAATTAAAAATTAAAAATTAAAAATTAAAAATTAAAAATTAAAAATTAGAAATTAAAAATTAAAAATAAAAATTAAATATTAAAAATTAAAAATTAATAATTAAAAATTAAAAATTAAAAATTAAAAAGTAAAAATTAAAAATTAAAAATTAAAAATTAAAAATTAAAAATTAAAAATTAAAAATTAAAAATTAAAAATTAAAAATTAAAAATTAAAAATTAAAAATTAAAAATTAAAAATTAAAAATTAAAAATTAAAAATTAAAAATTACAAATTACAAATTACAAATTAAAAATTAAAAATTAAAAATAAAAAGTAAAAATTAAAAATTAAAAATTAAAAATTAAAAATTAAAAATTAAAAATTAAAAATTAAAAATTAAAAATTAAAAATTAAAAATTAAAAATTAAAAAATAAAAATTAAAAACTAAAAATTAAAAATTAAAAATTAAAAATTGAAAATTAAAAATTAAAAATTAAAAATTAAAAATTAAAAATTAAAAATTAAAAATTAAAAATTAAAAATTAAAAATTAAAAATTAAAAATTAAAAATTAAAAATTAAAAATTAAAAATTAAAAATTAAAAATTAAAAATTAAAAATTAAAAATTAAAAATTAAAAATTTAAAATTTAAAATTAAAAATTAAAAATCAAAAATTAAAAATTAAAAATTAAAAATTAAAAATTAAAAATTAAAAATTAAAAATTAAAAATTAAAATTAAAAATTAAAAATTAAAAATTAAAAAATTAAAAATTAAAAATTAAAAATTAAAAATTAAAAATTAAAAATTAAAAATTAAAAATTAAAAATTAAAAATTAAAAATTAAAAATTAAAAATTAAAAATTAAAAATTAAAAATTAAAAATTAAAAATTAAAAATTAAAAATTAAAAATTAAAAATTAAAAGTTAAAATTAAAAATTAAAAATTAAAAATTAAAAATTAAAAATTAAAAATTAAAAATTAAAAATTAAAAATTAAAAATTTAAAATTAAAAATTTAAAATTTAAAATTAAAAAATAAAATGGAAAATTAAAAATTAAAAATTAAAAATTAAAAATTAAAAATTAAAAATTAAAAATTAAAAATTAAAAAATAAAAATTAAAAATTAAAAATTAAAAATTAAAAATTAAAAATTAAAAATTAAAAATTAAAAATTAAAAATTAAAAATTAAAAATTAAAAATTAAAAATTAAAAATTAAAAATTAAAAATTAAAAATTAAAAATTAAAAATTAAAAATTAAAAATTAAAAATTAAAAATTAAAAATTAAAAATTAAAAATTAAAAATTAAAAATTAAAAATTAAAAATTAAAAATTAAAAATTAAAAATTAAAAATTAAAAATTAAAAATTAAAAATTAAAAATTAAAAATTAAAAATTAAAAATTAAAAATTAAAAATTAAAAATTAAAAATTAAAAATTAAAAATTAAAAATTAAAAATTAAAAATTAAAAATTAAAAATTAAAATTAAAAATTAAAAATTAAAAATTAAAAATTAAAAATTAAAAATTAAAAATTAAAAATTAAAAATTAAAAATTAAAAATTAAAAATTAAAAATTAAAAATTAAAAATTAAAAATTAAAAATTAAAAATTAAAAATTAAAAATTAAAAATTAAAAATTAAAAATTAAAAATTAAAAATTAAAAATTAAAAATTAAAAATTAAAAATTAAAAATTAAAAATTAAAAATTAAAAATTAAAAATTAAAAATTAAAAAATAAAAATTAAAAATTAAAAATTAAAATTTAAAAATTAAAAACTAAAAATTAAAAACTAAAAATTAAAAATTAAAAATTAAAAATTAAAAATTAAAAATTTAAAATCAAAAATTAAAAAGTAAAAATTAAAAATAAAAAATTAAAAATTAAAAATTAAAAATTAAAAATTAAAAATTAAAAATTAAAAATTAAAAATTAAAAATTAAAAATTAAAAATTAAAAATTAAAAATTAAAAATTAAAAAATAAAAAATAGAAATTAAAAATTAAAAATTAAAACTTAAAAATTAAAAATTAAATTAAAACTTAAAAATTAAAAATTAAAAATTAAAAATTAATAATTAAAAATTAATAATTAAAAATTAAAAATTAAAAATTAAAAATTAAAAATTAAAAATTAAAAATTAAAAATTAAAAATTAAAAATTAAAAATTAAAAATTGAAAATCAAAAATTAAAAATTTTAAACCAAAAATTAAAAATTTAAAATTAAAAATTAAAAATTAAAAATTAAAAATTAAAAAGTAAAAATTAAAAATTAAAAATTAAAAATTAAAAATTAAAAATTAAAAATTAAAAATTAAAAATTAAAAATTAAAATTAAAAATTAAAAATTAAAAATTAAAAATTAAAAATTAAAAATTAAAAATTAAAAATTAAAAATTAAAAATTAAAAATTAAAAATTAAAAATTAAAAATTAAAAATTAAAAATTAAAAATTAAAAATTAAAAATTAAAAATTAAAAATTAAAAATTAAAAATTAAAAATTAAAAATTAAAAATTAAAAATTAAAAATTAAAAATTAAAAATTAAAAATTAAAAATTAAAAATTAAAAATTAAAAATTAAAAACTAAAAATTAAAAATTAAAAACTAAAATTAAAAATTAAAAATTGAAAATTAAAAATTAAAAATTAAAAATTAAAAATTAAAAATTAAAAATTAAAAATTACAAATTAAAAATTAAAAATTAAAAATTAAAAATTAAAAATTAATAATTAAAAATTAAAAATTAAAAATTAAAAATTAAAAATTAAAAATAAAAATTAAAAATTAAAAATTAAAAATTAAAAATTAAAAATTAAAAATTAAAAATTAAAAATTAAAAATTAAAAATTAAAAATTAAAAATTAAAAATTAAAAATTAAAAATTAAAAATTAAAAATTAAAAATTAAAAATTAAAAATTAAAAATTAAAAATTAAAAATTAAAAATTAAAAATTAAAAATTAAAAATTAAAAATTAAAAATTAAAAATTAAAAATTAAAAATTAAAAATTAAAAATTAAAAATTAAAAATTAAAAATTAAAAATTAAAAATTAAAAATTAAAAATTAAAAATTAAAAATTAAAAATTAAAAATTAAAAATTAAAAATTAAAAATTAAAACTTAAAAATTAAAAATTAAAAATTTAAAATTAAAAATTAAAAATTAAAAATTAAAAATTAAAAATTAAAAATTAAAAATTAAAAATTAAAAATTAAAAATTAAAAATTAAAAATTAAAAATTAAAAATTAAAAATTAAAAATTAAAAATTAAAAATTAAAAATTAAAAATTAAAAATTAAAAATTAAAAATTAAAAATTAAAAATTAAAAATTAAAAATTAAAAATTAAAAATTAAAAATTAAAAATTAAAAATTAAAAATTAAAAATTAAAAATTAAAAATTAAAAATTAAAAATTAAAAATTAAAAATTAAAAATTAAAAATTAAAAATTAAAAATTAAAAATTAAAAATTAAAAATTAAAAATTAAAAATTAAAAATTAAAAATTAAAAATTAAAAATTAAAAATTAAAAATTAAAAATTAAAAATTAAAAATTAAAAATTAAAAATTAAAAATTAAAAATTAAAAATTAAAAATTAAAAATTAAAAATTAAAAATTAAAAATTAAAAATTAAAAATTAAAAATTAAAAATTAAAAATTAAAAATTAATAATTAAAAATTAAAAATTAAAAATTAAAAATTAAAAATTAAAAATTAAAAATTAAAAATTAAAAATTAAAAATTAAAAATTAAAAATTAAAAATTAAAAATTAAAAATTAAAAATTAAAAATTAAAAATTAAAAATTAAAAATTAAAAATTAAAAATTAAAAATTAAAAATTAAAAATTAAAAATTAAAAATTAAAAATTAAAAATTAAAAATTAAAAATTAAAAATTAAAAATTAAAAATTAAAAATTAAAAATTAAAAATTAAAAATTAAAAATTAAAAATTAAAAATTAAAAATTAAAAATTAAAAATTAAAAATTAAAAATTAAAAATTAAAAATTAAAAATTAAAAATTAAAAATTAAAAATTAAAAATTAAAAATTAAAAATTAAAAATTAAAAATTAAAAATTAAAAATTAAAAATTAAAAATTAAAAATTAAAAATTAAAAATTAAAAATTAAAAATTAAAAATTAAAAATTAAAAATTAAAAATTAAAAATTAAAAATTAAAAATTAAAAATTAAAAATTAAAAATTAAAAATTAAAAATTAAAAATTAAAAATTAAAAAATAAAAATTAAAAATTAAAAATTAAAAATTAAAAATTAAAAACTAAAAATTAAAAATTAAAAATTAAAAATTAAAAATTTAAAATCAAAAATTAAAAAGTAAAAATGAAAAATTAAAAATTAAAAATTAAAAATTAAAAATAAAAAATTAAAAATTAAAAATTAAAAATTAAAAATTAAAAATTAAAAATTAAAAATTAAAAATTAAAAATTAAAAATTAAAAATTAAAAATTAAAAATTAAAAATTAAAAATTAAAAATTAAAAAATAAAAAATAGAAATTAAAAATTAAAAATTAAAACTTAAAAATTGAAAATTAAATTAAAACTTAAAAATTAATAATTAAAAATTAATAATTAAAAATTAAAAATTAAAAATTAAAAATTAAAAATTAAAAATTAAAAATTAAAAATTAAAAATTAAAAATTAAAAATCAAAAATTAAAAATTTAAAATAAAAATTAAAAATTTAAAATTAAAAATTAAAAATTAAAAATTAAAAAGTAAAAATTAAAAATTAAAAATTAAAAATTAAAAATTAAAAATTAAAAATTAAAAATTAAAAATTAAAAATTAAAAAATAAAATTAAAAATTAAAAATTAAAAATTAAAAATTAAAAATTAAAAATTAAAAATT
>CAVMKG010000780.1:5000-7500 GCA_963682025.1 Cordilura impudica
TAATTTTAATTTTTATTTTAATTTTTATTTTTTAATTTTTAATTTTTAACTTTTAATTTTTTATTTTTAATTTTTAATTTTTAATTTTTAATTTTTAATTTTTAATTTTTAATTTTTAATTTTTAATTTTTAATTTTTAATTTTTAATTTTTAATTTTTAATTTTTAATTTTTAATTTTTAATTTTTAATTTTTAATTTTTAATTTTTAATTTTTAATTTTTAATTTTTAATTTTTAATTTTTAATTTTTAATTTTTAATTTTTAATTTTTAATTTTTATTTTTTAATTTTTAATTTTTAATTTTTAATTTTTAATTTTTAATTTGTAAGTTTTAATTTTTAATTTTTAATTTTTAATTTTTAATTTTTAATTTTTAATTTTTAATTTTTAATTTTTAATTTTTAATTTTCAATTTTTAATTTTTAATTTTTAATTTTTAATTTTTAATTTTTAATTTTTAATTTTTAATTTTTAATTTTTAATTTTTAATTTTTAATTTTTAATTTTTAATTTTTAATTTTTAATTTTTAATTTTTATTTTTAATTTTTAATTTTTAATTTTTAATTTTTAATTTTAATTTTTAATTTTTAATTTTTAATTTTTAATTTTTAATTTTTAATTTTTAATTCTTAATTTTTAATTTTTAATTTTTTATTTTTAATTTTTAATTTTTAATTTTTAATTTTTAATTTTTAATTTTTAATTTTTAATTTTTAATTTTTAATTTTTAATTTTTAATTTTTAGTTTTTAATTTTTAATATTTAATTTTTAATTTTTAATTTTTAATTTTTAATTTTTAATTTTTAATTTTTAATTTTTAATTTTTAATTTTTAATTTTTAATTTTTAATTTTTAATTTTTAATTTTTAATTTTTAGTTTTTAATTTTTAATATTTAATTTTTAATTTTTAATTTTTAATTTTTAATTTTTAATTTTTAATATTTAATTTTTAATTTTTAATTTTAATTTTTATTTTAATTTTTATTTTTTAATTTTTAATTTTTAACTTTTAATTTTTAATTTTTAATTTTTAATTTTTAATATTTAATTTTTAATTTTTAATTTTTAATTTATAATTTTTAATTTTTAATTTGTAATTTGTATTTTTTAATTTTTAATTTTTTAATTTTTAATTTTTAATTTTTAATTTTTAATTTTTTAATTTTTAATTTTTAATTTTTAATTTTTAATTTTTAATTTTAAATTTGTAATTTTTAATTTTTAATTTTTAAATTTTAATTTTTAATTTTTAATTTTTAATTTTTAATTTTTAATTTTTAATTTTTAATTTTTAATTTTTAATTTTTAATTTTTAATTTTTAATTTTTAATTTTTAATTTTTAATTTTTAGTTTTTAATTTTTAATATTTAATTTTTAATTTTTAATTTTTAATTTTTAATTTTTAATATTTAATTTTTAGTTTTTAATTTTAATTTTTATTTTAATTTTATTTTTTAATTTTTAATTTTTAACTTTTAATTTTTAATTTTTAATTTTTAATTTTTAATTTTTAATTTTTAATTTTTAATTTTTAATTTTTAATTTTTAATTTTTAATTTTTAATTTTTAATTTTTAATTTTTAATTTTTAATTTTTAATTTTTAATTTTTAATTTTTAATTTTTAATTTTTAATTTTTAATTTTTAATTTTTAATTTTTAATTTTTAATTTTTAATTTTTAATTTTTAATTTTTAATTTTTGATTTTTAATTTTTAATTTTTAATTTTTAATTTTTAATTTTTAATTTTTAATTTTTAATTTTTAATTTTTAATTTTTAATTTGTAATTTTTAATTTTTAATTTGTAATTTTTAATTTTAATTTTTAATTTTTAATTTTTAATTTTTAATTTTTAATTTTTAATTTTTAATTTTTAATTTTTAATTTTTAATTTTTAATTTTTAATTTTTAATTTTTAATTTTTAATTTTTAATTTTTAATTTTTAATTTTTAATTTTAATTTTAATTTTAATTTTTAATTTTTAATTTTTAATTTTTAATTTTTAATTTTTAATTTTTAATTTTTAATTTTTAATTTTTAATTTTTAATTTTTAATTTTTTATTTTTAATTTCTAATTTTTAATTTTTAATTTTTAATTTCTAATTTTTAATTTTTAATTTTTAATTTTTAATTCTTAATTTTTAATTTTTAATTTTTAATTTTTAATTTTTAATTTTTAATTTTTAATTTTTAATTTTTAATTTTTAATTTTTAATTTTTAATTTTTTATTTTTTATTTTTAATTTTTAATTTTTAATTTTTAATTTTTAATTTTTAATTTTTAATTTTTAATTTTTAATTTTTAGTTTTTAATTTTTAATATTTAATTTTTAATTTTTAATTTTTAATTTTTAATTTTTAATTTTTAATTTTTAATTTTTAATTTTTAATATTTAATTTTTAATTTTTAATTTTAATTTTTATTTTAATTTTTATTTTTTAATTTTTAATTTTTAACTTTTAATTTTTTATTTTTAATTTTTAATTTTTAAT
>CAVMKG010000780.1:12500-15000 GCA_963682025.1 Cordilura impudica
TTAATTTTTAATTTTCAATTTTTAATTTTTAATTTTTAATTTTTAATTTTTAATTTTTAATTTTTAATTTTTAATTTTTAATTTTTAATTTTTAATTTTTAATTTTTAATTTTTAATTTTTAATTTTTAATTTTTAATTTATAATTTATAATTTTTAATTTTTAATTTTTAATTTTTAATTTTTAATTTAAATTTTTAATTTTTAATTTTTAATTTTTAATTTTTTATTTTTAATTTTTAATTTTTTATTTATAATTTTTAATTTTGAATTTTTAATTTTTAGTTTTTAGTTTTTAATTTTTGATTTTTAATGTTTAATTTCAATTTTTATTTTTAATTTTTAAATTTTAATTTTTTAATTTTTAATTTCTAATTTTTAATTTTTAATTTTTAATTTTTAATTTTTAATTTTTAATTTTTAATTTTTAATTTTTAATTTTTAATTTTTAATTTTCAATTTTTAATTTTCAATTTTTAATTTTTAATTTTTAATTTTTAGTTTTTAATTTTTAATTTTTAATTTATAATTTTTAATTTTTAATTTTTAATTAGTTATTTATAGTTCGGTTCGAGATCATGTATACATTTTCTAATACTAGAAAAGATAATACTTTTATGCAATGTAAGAGAAATTTGGAAAAAAATTGAAGACAGCGCTAGATGGAGTAGCTACTTTCGAACAAAGCGACTTGTTCATCTTCAGCATCCTTCTGCCTATTGCTTCAACTCATGCTTAATTAACTATTTAACTCAACATTAGAAAGAAAAGAACATGAGAAATGTTTTTTCTTTTCTTTTCATACGAGAGTTAGAACGAACAAGCAGAGTATTTTCCAATTTATAGCTTTCTCTACATTAACATCGCTTTGATCAATTACAAATCTCGTAATGTGAAAAAAGCTCTTTTTGTTTTGCCAAACGTCCCATAGATGGGAACTGTAATGACATGTGAAATCTTAACAGATTTATCACAATTGCATTGGACCGTATGTTTTGTATGTTAGTTTTTATGTATTGTCGATCTTGTGTTGTAATAATAATTAAGTTTTAATTTTTAAATTTTAGTTTTTAATTTTTAATTTTTAATTATTAATTTTTAATTTTTAATTTTAATTTTTAATTTTTAATTTTTAATTTTTAATTTTTAATTTTTAATTTTTAATTTTTAATTTTTAATTTTTAATTTTTAATTTTTAATTTTTAATTTTTAATTTTTAATTTTTAATTTTTAATTTTTAATTTTTAATTTTTAATTTTTAATTTTTAAGTTTTAATTTTTAATAATATTTAGTTTTTAATTTTTAATTTTTAATTTTTAATTTTTAATTTTTAATTTTTAATTTTTAATTTTTAATTTTTAATTTTTAATTTTTAATTTTTAATTTTTAATTTTTAATTTTTAATTTTTAATTTTTAATTTTTAATTTTTAATTTTTAATTTTTAATTTTTAATTTTTAATTTTTAATTTTTAATTTTTAATTTTTAATTTTTAATTTTTAATTTTTAATTTTTAATTTTTAATTTTTAATTTTTAATTTTTAATTTTTAATTTTTAATTTTTAATTTTTAATTTTTAATTTTTAATTTTTAATTTGTTATTTTTAATTTTGAATTTTGAATTTTGTATTTTGAATTTTTAATTTTTAATATTTAATTTTTAATTTTTAATTTTTAATTTTTAATTTTTAATTTTTAATTTTTAATTTTTAATTTTTAATTTTTAATTTTTAATTTTTAATTTTTAATTTTTAATTTTTAATTTTTAATTTTTAATTTTTAATTTTTAATTTTTAATTTTTAATTTTTAATTTTTAGTTTTTAGTTTTTAATTTTTAATTTTTAATTTTTAATTTTTAATTTTTAATTTTTAAGTTTTAATTTTTAATAATATTTAGTTTTTAATTTTTAATTTTTAATTTTTAATTTTTAATTTTTAATTTTTAATTTTTAATTTTTAATTTTTAATTTTTAATTTTTAATTTTTAATTTTTAATTTTTAATTTTTAATTTTTAATTTTTAATTTTTAATTTTTAATTTTTAATTTTTAATTTTTAATTTTTAATTTTTAATTTTTAATTTTTAATTTTTAATTTTTAATTTTTAATTTTTAATTTTTAATTTTTAATTTTTAATTTTTAATTTTTAATTTTTAATTTTTAATTTTTAATTTTTAATTTTTAATTTTTAATTTTTTAATTTTTAATTTTATTTTTTAATTTTCAATTTTTAATTTTTAATTTTTAATTTTTAATTTTTAATTTGTTATTTTTAATTTTGAATTTTGAATTTTGTATTTTGAATTTTTAATTTTTAATATTTAATTTTTAATTTTTAATTTTTAATTTTTAATTTTTAATTTTTAATTTTTAATTTTTAATTTTTAATTTTTAATTTTTAATTTTTAATTTTTAATTTTTAGTTTTTAGTTTTAAATTTTTTAATTTTTAATTTTTAATTTTTAATTTTTAATTTTTAATTTTTAGTTTTTAATTTTTAAT